>SJYC01142596.1:0-29704 GCA_006408675.1 Madoqua kirkii
CGATACGAATGAGTGACTGAACTTGAACTTATGCCACCACAACCAATATAATAATTAAGACATGGGCTTCCTTGATGGCTCAAATGAAAAAGAAATCTCCTGCAATGCAGGAGATTCAACAAATCTCTTGCAATGCAAGTTTGACCCCAGCCTCAGGAAGATCCTCTGGAGAAGGAAATGGCAACCCACTCCAGTAATAAAACAAGTTTTTGCTAAATAATATGTATCTTTACCATGTGCAACTTTATCCTAGTCTGTTTTACTTGTTGAAAATGTTTGTCATAACCTAGTCCATTGATTTCACAACCCACAGTATTAAAAATACTGGACTAGACATGCCCTTTAGGCTTTTTAAAACTAGAGTCTAACTCTGTGGTGCATAACCAGGGTATAGATCAGAAGGACCAGAAGACCTAGTTTTGTACACCATTCACAGCATAATCAAAATTCACCCTATAATTCCTTACAGATCCTGGAAAAAAAAATTAATCTTGGACAACACAAAGTTAGAACACTAAAAAGAGGTTGTTGGCTTTTTTTTAAACATTTTGCTATGACTCATGACTCTCTTTCCCAAATAACATATTAAAACACCTAATTATAACTTAAATTCTATGATTTTATCACAATATTCTAGATCACAATTCCAGAGCTGTTGGTCAATGGATACAAACTTTCAGTTAGAATCACTGGAAGACTGCAAGCTCCCTGAAGGCTTGATTCAGACATCTTTGATTCCGCTGAATAACTTTGACACAATACCTTGCGCAGGGCAGTTGTGCAATAATATTGGTTGAAAGAATTCACTTCTGACACCACTCCTACTTGTTTCTTTCTCCTTCATAAATATCACCGATTTCTCAAAGGAAGACAAATCTGATATGCCACAATGAGCTTCTCGGGCATTAAATGTACCTCATTAATGTAAATGGCAGCAGCAAGTGGAACTGTTCTCAACTTCAAAGATGGGAAAAACTTAAAGGACCTGCGTGAACTCTATCATCTGTCTGTCAGCAGGGCTGAAAATAGAAGCTAGCATTCCTGACCACACAACTCCTAAGGAATAGACCAGTCCTTTTTAAAGAAACTCATCAGAATAGAGCTTTACAAACTACAGTACATTTCTTGGAGGAATGGGACTTCTCAAAGAGAAGAAAGGTTTTCGTTTTTTTAATTAAAAAAAAAAAAAAATTGGCTGCGCCACAAGATATGTGGGATCTTAGTTTCCTGACCAGTGATCAAACTCATGCCCCTGCATTGGAAGCATAGGGTCTTAACCACTATACTGCCAGGGAAGTCCCCTTCTCTTCTTTTGTCATTCATAGAAAGACCATGCAACAAATTTAGGAATTGTTTGGGGAAAAGAAAAAAATCATCACTACCAACCATTTTTGCTTTTGCAAAACCCTTTTCAGTCCTTGGCCAGAGGCATGCACACTTTGCATATCTGTCATCATCACCTGTGTACTTCCGTGCATCCTGCATACTTCACTTTGGAAAAACCATGCATCCTTTTCCAGGTTGCTACACTTCTTCAGAAATACTATTATTATTTTGGCTGTGCTGTGTGGCTTGAAATTCCTCAACCAAGGATTAAACCTAGGCCAAGGCAGTGAAAGTGTGGAATCCTAACTACTAGATCACCAAGGAACTCTCTTGATTAGGAATTTCTTGATCTTGATTTCCTTAACAATGTTGAACACATTTTAAAATATGTATTTAAACCAAGGAATTCCCTGGCAGTCCAGTGGTAGGACTCTATGCTTCCACTGCAGTGGGGGAAGGGCTGAATTCCTGGTCAGGGAACTAAGATTCTGCAAGCCCCCATCAGTTCAGTTCAGTTCAGTCACTCAGTCGTGTCTGATTCTTTGCAACCCCATGAACCACAGCACGCCAGACCTCCCTGTCCATCACCAACTCCCGGAGTTTACCCAAACTCACATCCATAGAGTTGATGATGCCATCCAACCATTTCATCCTCTGTCGTCCCCTTCTCCTCCTGCCCTCAATCTTTCCCAGCATCAGGGTCTTTCAAATGAGTCAGCTCTTTGCATCATGTGGCCAAAGTATTGGAGTTTCAGCTTCAACATCAGTCCTTCCAATGAACACCCAGGACTGATCTCCTTTAGGATGGACTGGTTGGATCTCCTTGCAGTCCAAGGGACTCTCAAGAGTCTTATCCAACACCACACTTCAAAAGCATCAATTCTAAGGTGCTCAGCTGTCTTTATAGTCCAACTGTCATATCCATATATGACTACTGGAAAAACCATAGCTTTGACTAGATGGACCTTTGTTAGCAAAGTAATTTCTCTGCTTTTTAATATGCTGTCTAAGTTGGTCATAATTTTCCTTCCAAGGAGTAAGCGTCTTTTAATTTCATGGCTGCAGTCACCATCTGCAGTGATTTTGAAGCCCCCCAAAATAAAGTCAGCCACTGTTTCCACTGTTTCCCCATCTATTTCCCATAAACTGATGGGACCAGATGCCATGATCTTCGTTTTCTGAATGCTGAGCTTTAAGCCAACTTTTTCACTCTCCACTTTCACTTTCATCAAGAGGCTCTTTAGTTCTTCTTCACTTTCTGCCATAAGAGTGGTGTCATCTGCATATCTGAGGTGTTTGATATTTCTCCTGGCAATCTTGATTCAGCTTGTGCTTTTTCCAGCCCAGCATCTCTCATGATGTACTCTGCATATAAGTTAAATAAGCAGAGTGACAATATACAGCCTTGATGTACTCCTTTTCCTATTTGGAACCAGTCTGTTGTTCCATGTCCAGTTTGAACTGTTGCTTCCTGACCTGCACACAGATTTCTCAAGAGGCAGGTCAGGTGGTCTGGTATTCCCATCTCCTTCAGAATTTTCCACACTTTATTGTGATCCTCACAGTCAAAGGCTTTGGCATAGTCAATAAGGCAGAAATAGGCATTTTTCCGGAACTCTCTTGCTTTTTTGATGATCCAGGAAGCCCCCATAGATGGCCAAAAAAAAGAGATGTGTTGGCTGTTCTTCTTTTGTGAGATAAGTACCTAGTCATCTCTTTATCCCATTTTTCTAATGAGCTTTTTTGTTATTAATTTCTTGGCATGCAGTATACATTTTAGATAGGAGACCTTTGTCAGTTATATATGTTTTTCCCACTCTGAGACTTGCCTTTTTACCTTCTTAGTTATGCTCTTCAATGACCTGAAATCCCTATTTTTAATTTAGTCTAATTCAGAGGTTGGCAAACTTTTTCTGCAAGGGACCACATAGTAAATATTTTAGGCTTTGTGGGCCATTAGATCTCTTATACAACCACTCGGGTCTGCCATTGTGTCGTGAAAGCAGCCGTAGATAATATGTAAATGACTGGGCATAGCTGTCTGCCAGTAAAATTTTATTTACCAAAAACGTGTCCAGATTTGACCTGTGGGCTGTAGTTTACCAGTCTCTCATCTGTTTATCAATTATTTCCTTTTCAGTTACTGGTTTTTTTTTTTTTCCTTACATCTTATTTAACAAATTTTACCTACCCCCAGATCCTGGGAACATCTTTGATACCTTCTAGAAACATTATTGTTTTCGTGTTCACATTTAGATCAGTAACCTAACTGGAATTTATTGTTTGTGCAACACTAAAATAGGAGTCCGGCTACTTTTTTCATACAGATAGCCAACTGATCCAGAAATATTTATCTTAAAGACTATTCAGAGCATCACATTTGTTCTAAATTAAATATCCATAAATGTGCGAATCTGTTTCTGGGCTCTCAATTCTATTCCATTGGTTTATTTGCTTGTGCTTGAGACAAAAAGCCACACAGCCTTAATTATATTGATTTTTTTCTGAGGGAAAAAAGTTTCCATACTGTTTTATTCAAGATGGTTTTAGCTATCTTGGCCCTTTGTGTTTCCAAATAAATTTTGAAACCAATATGTAAAATTTCACAAAAGTCCTGTTGAGAATTCTATTGGGATTGCACTGGGGAGATCAATCTGGGGATAACTGACGTATTTATAATCCATGAACACAACATAGTCCTTCTTTTTTCTTTTATGGTAGTTTCTTTAATTTCTCTCAGTAGTCTCTGCACAGGGATGTTGAAAATCTTTTGTTTTATTGCTGGCACATAGAAATACAGTTGTTTCTGTATGTTGACTTTGAATCTAGTGACCTAGATAAATTCACTTACTAATTCTGATCATTGATTTGAAGATTCTTTTGGACTGTATGTGTACATAGATCATCTGCAAATTAGGACAACTATTTTTTTATTTCTATTCTTCTTTTATTTCCATTTCTTGCCTTTTTGCACTGGTGAAAACGCCCAGAACCAAGTTAAAAAGAAGTATGTGTTACAGTCAAACTTAAGAAATTTCTAGTCTCAGAGGAAAACTTTTAACATATCACTCTTAAGCTGATATTTGCTGATGGTAGCTTTATAGATAACCTGAATAAGTCAGCTTTTACTGCATAACAAAAGAACCACAAAAACCTCAGTGGCATATAATAATAGACACATCTTACAGATTTGTGGTAGTCAGCTGATCTGAGCTGAGCTTCACTGGACTGTTGTGCTGGTCTTGGATGGGCTCACACACGCATATACACGTCGCTTGGGGCTCTGTTCTCACCTGGGTGAACATCTCCTTATGGAGCCAGTGGGCTAGCCTGCTTAGGTCTTTCTCATGGAGAATTGCAGAAGAACAAAGAACAAACCCCAATAGGCAGTCTCATTTCAGAACACTGTTGGCATCACATCTGTTAATATGCCAAATATTTTAATGGCAATATATGGCCAAAGTGAGTCATATGGCTGAGTCCAGAGTCCACAATAATCTTGCCCATGATGGGAGGCCACCATAAACTTACATGGCAAAGGTGGTACAGGAAGGGTGAGGACGTCAGGGTGTTAAGCAATCTATCACATGTTTTTATCAGAATAAGACCAATCACTTTCATTTTTAGCTTTTGTCATCAGTAGTGTCACATTTTATCGTTTTCTTAAAAAATCTATTGAGCTAATCATCCTTTTCTTCTTTGTTATATTAATGTGGTTAATACCCTAATTTGAGGTTATTAAACTAACCTTGCTGTGGTTGGCAGATTCTAGGATGACCTGTCATCCCTGCCTCCTGTTACTCGCACCCTTGTGTAATCCTCTCTCACTGAGTGTGGGCTGGACCTAATGGCTCACAACTAATGAATAGAAAATGACGGGACTTGCCCGGTGGCCCAGTGGTTAAGACTCTGCTCCCACTGCAGGGGGCCTGGGCTCAATCCCTGCTCAGGGAACTAGATCTCACATACCTCAACAAAGACCCGGTGCAGCCAGATAAATTAAAAACAAATGTTTATTAAAAAATGATAATAATGATGTGATAGGAAATCACCCCTGAGATTATGTTACAAAGATTTAAACTTCTTTAACTTCCATCTCTCTCTGTGTCTGTGTCTCTCAGGCATTGCTCTCAGAAGAGCGAGGTGCCATGCTGTGAGTCTGCTATGGAGAGGCCTCTTCAGCGAGGAGGTGACTCTGGCCAACTGTGAGTAAAGAAATGAGTTCTGACAATATTCCCATGACCAAGCTTGGAAGTGGGTCCTCCCCTAGTCAAGTCTTGATAATTAAATTCTGAATGGAGGTAAAACGTGTAGAAATGCTTTGGCATATAGTAAAAGCTCAACACAATTGAATAGTATTATCTCTGAGCTTGTCTTTCCTATCTGTTCAATGGAAATGCTAAGACCTATTTCATAAATGAAATAATATATTGAAAGCACTTAATGAATAGTCACTACTTTTCTCTTATCAGTTTAACTGCTACTTTTTAACAGTAGGAATATTGAATTTTAGCCATCTTAGAGCTCCTTAACACAACAGAATATTTGTTTAATCAATACTTCAGAATTAATTGACAAACTCAATCTGTCTTCATACTGTGAAATCAAAAAAGCTTCATAGACTTGAACAAACCATTTAACTTCTGTATCTTCATCTACTGAATGATGGCACTAGACCTACTGTCTATGATTTCTTTCAGCTCCATTCATTAATTATCCATCCATTCATTTACTTGTTCACTAGTTTAATAAATATTGATTGGACTCCAACCATATGCCTGTCTCTGTGTTTAGTGCTGGGAGTCGATCATGAGGAGAGCAGATAGGATGCCTTCTCTCATAAAGTTGACAGTCTAATGAGAGGAAGATATAAATAATGCCACCCACACAAATCTAGTCACAGACGGTGAGAGGAGCTGTGAGAGGCAGGTTCAGGGAGCCATGGGAGGAATCCAGTGGGAACGGGGCCTAATTCAGGGTGACAGGAAGCCTATAAGCATCATAAACTACAAAGTCTGAGCTTGGTAGGAGGACATTTGCCCTTTGCCTATCAGAAAGGATAGAGTGAGTGATTCTAGCACCAACAGAATCTCGAAACTCACTCCGCTTGCCCCCGTCCTCACCAGCACGCCTTGGTTTGCGTGCACAGCCATTGACGGTCAGGCTGGCCAGCGTGCGGGAACCTGACAAGAAGAGAGGGTAGACCATTTGGACAGAGTTCATCTCCCAATTTTCATGAGTGCCTTGAAGCCGAAAGGGTTTCCCTTGTGTCTCAGCTGATAAAGAATCTACCTGCAATGCTGGAGACCTGTATGGAACCATGTAGAGAAGAGGCCACAAATCTCTCCACAGAACATCTACGATGGGAAGATAACTGCTGGAAATAGCCTCTGAGATGCTGTGAACACCAGATCTGAGGAGGTTGCCAAAACCTCCCTGGCTCTCCCTGCTCAGGGTAGCCAAAAAACACAGGTGTCTTAAAGAAAGTGCAGAAGAAAGTGTTGAATGATCAGGAAACTCGTTAGGCCTGAAGCCTGAGTCCATCTCCAGCCAGAACTCACGGCAGCAGCGTTCTCCTCCATCACCAGCTAAGACTGAGGCTGCAGAGCTGCCTTCAGGTGGAAGGATGGTGTTCTCACTTCCGGTTGCTGGGTGGCCTCCCAGTCTTCTGAAGCCTTTGTCTTGAAGAGCTGGCAGCCCTCTGCTCTGTGTCAGAGGTCAGGGTCCAGTATCTGCAGTGTGTCGTAATAAAGAGCAGAGCAGGCAGTAGTGGCGACATTCCCCAGACGCCTCTTCCACAGGCCAGTTCACATCTGGAGGCCCGACCTGTGCCTGTTTCACACCCACCCTGCCTCTCTACTCCTGTAGCCCTTTTCCTTTTATGGGGTATTCCTGTTGCTGGAATTCAAAATTTTCTTCTTGCTTAGGTGAAACCTGGTCTCCCCTCAGAGCGTCCCATGAGTTATGCTGTATTTCCACAGAGCTCACGCTGGTGTACGCCTTTCTGGAGTCAGAGTCCCTCGAGGTACAAATATTTGCATGTTTCAGGAAAATGCTTCCAGATGAAGTCACTGCCAACTCCTTGAACCTATCCTGTGTAGTGTCTAAGGAGCCGAGAAGCAGGCTGATTAAAAAGACATAACCTTGAGCGAGGTTTCTGGAAGCATCTTAACCTGGAGTCTGGCTTGGCAGATGCCTTGAGACCCATTCAAGACCCTTCCCTGTGGCAGGCTCCCTTAAGACCCAGGCTTCAAGGTGCTGTGAGGAACATGCTGAAATCACAGAGCCCCCACTTTTTCAACGCTAAACAGACCACTGTGAAAAATGCCATGACTGACGTTAATACGAAAGCAGCTGGATTCTTGTGGGGGTTGTTCATATAGGAGGGGGCGTGGGACAGTGTGGGCATGGAAATGCGGACAGCTAAATAGCTCTTCAGATGGACAATTTTTCCCTTTGTTTCTGGCTACCAGCTAGAAGTGTGTTTCAGTTTTCTAGTCAGTAAGTTAAGCCAGAGGCACACATGGTGTCTTGACAAGAAAGAGGCCAGTATGAAAAGATATTAAAATTCAAAACACTTCACAGACGGCTTTCTGCTCAAACTGCATGGTTGCAGGGAGAATTCCTAACACAGAAATGAGTCAAGTGGTGGTGCTGAGCTCTGCTTTGTCTGTCCCTTGGTATTTATATGATGCCCAGATGAGAAATGCTCAGGATAAAAGGCCAAGGTAAAACTTCTAACCTCCTAGCCCAGCAGCTACTAAACATCAGCTTTAGGCTGGCACCAAGCAAGCGTTCCAAAAGGAGACATGAGATCACCAGCATCTGTCCACTTTTAAGAAGCTGTTTATTTACTGATGGCTGCGCTCGGCCTTCATTGCTATACACAGGCTTCCTGTAGTTTTGGCGCGTGGCAGCTACTCTTCATTATGGTGTGCACGCTCCTCATTGCGGGGGCTTCTCTTGTTGCAGAGCACGGGCTCAGCAGTTGTGGTGCACAGGCTTAGTCACCCCAAGGCAATATGGAATCTTCCTGGGCCAGGGACCGTGTCCCCTGCATTGGCAGGCAGATTCTTAACCACTGGACCACCAGGGAAGCCCTGTCCACTTTTTAATTAAGTCAGTCATGTACAAAGATACCTCCTGTGCTTGGGGTTCAAGTTACAAAGGAGATCCTACAACCAGAAATCTGTTCTCCAAAGCTTGCACAATTTGTGGGGCAGAGCCTGGAGCCACAGTCAAATCTGAGCCAGCTAAGGCCAAAGTAAGTCAGCCACAGCCGTTCACAAGCCTGAGGGTGAGAAGAAGAAAGTAGCTTACATCACAGGTCCTGTGTTTCTCATGGGCAGATTGTCCCCTAAACACTTATTTTTCTAAGGCCAAGGTGGCATTAGTGGTAAAGAACCTGCCTGCCAATGCAGGAGACATAAGACATGGGTTCAATCCTTGGGTCAGGAAGATCCCCTGTAGGGGGGCTGTAAGTCAGCCACAGCCGTTCACAAGCCTGAGGGTGAGAAGAAGAAAGTAGCTTACATCACAGGTCCTGTGTTTCTCATGGGCAGATTGTCCCCTAAACACTTATTTTTCTAAGGCCAAGGTGGCATTAGTGGTAAAGAACCTGCCTGCCAATGCAGGAGACATAAGACATGGGTTCAATCCTTGGGTCAGGAAGATCCCCTGTAGGGGGGCATGGAAACCCACTCCAGTATTCTTGCCTGGGAAATCCCATAGACAGAGGAGCCTGGCAGACTATGGTCCACGGGGTCACAAAGAGTCTGACACAATTGAAGCGACTTAGCACGCCACTTTTCATTTTATTTTTTGGCCATGCCACGTGACTTGTGGGATCTCGGACTCACTGGCAGTGAAAGTCCTCGACCACCAGAAAATTCCCTGTTTCTCACAGTTTTGATGGCTACAAAGTCCAAGATCAAGGTGTCTGCTGATTTAGTTCTGGTGAGGGTCCGCTAAGATTTTTTTTTGAGTTGATAGCTGGAAAAGACCTAGGGATACATTTCCGCATAGGAACAATTTCCCCATAGGTGTCAAGGTAGTAGTGTTCTCTGATCAGTCCACAGCCTTCTGCTTGGCACAGTGTGACTAAAATCACCTCTGGCTACCTTAAAATCCCCAAGCCTGTGCCTCTGAGCCCCTAGGGTGACAGTGATGAGCTGGAGGAGGGAGGAACTGGTTATTTAAGACTCGTGGTAGAACTTCCCAGGTAGTGCAGTGCTTAGACTTGGTGCTTTCACTGCCAGGCCCAGGGTTTGACCCCTTCCACCCTGGTAGGTGGAAGTGAGATCCCACATTCTGCACAGTACAGCCAAAAAATAATAATAAAAGTAGAAAATATAACTTGTGGCAATGTTGGGGGGAAGACTCCAGCAGCCAGGTGGAAGGGTCTGGGGAACACTGTACACCCCTGGCTGAAACCAGGCAGAGGCTGGGATCCAGCACCCCCTCTACCAGCCAAGCTGGGGCACCTGTGGCTGCCGGAGGAGGAGCCTTGTTCTAATTTGTGCTCAAAAGCGATGCCCCAGAAGAACTCTGGAGGCTTCACTAGCAACAGCACAAGACAGTTTTTCTAGAAGGCGTATCAAGAGTGGGAAAAAATCTGGGCAGAAGAGGACATCACTCGGGGAGGGGTAAGAGAGCAACTGCCATCCACATACAGTTCTGTGTCTGGGTCACTGAATGCTGGGGTGGGTATGAACACGTCCTAACCAGAGCCTGTTCTGGGGGCAACACTTAGGCCTCATCAACTGTCCTCATAGTCCACTGCGAGACTTCCTGGCTGACCTTACAGCAGAGGGCTGGGGCTACGGGGTGAATGAAAATGACACACCTTTGGGATTTACTACACAATGGGACACCCAAAGAGGTGAGAAAATGTGTGCCTGCCCTCCTGCTGGGGTGGAGTCCAGAGGCTGTTCTGGGGTGGAGTCCAGAGGCTGTTCTGGAAACAGGGAAGGATTAGGAGGAATGGCCACTATGTGTTGGGGGTCGTGGAGGAAAAGTGGCTGTGAAAAAGGACCCCATCCCAACTCCAACAGGGAGAAGTGATCCTTCTGAAGGGCTAGGGCCCTCCCTCTGTTGTAACAGCAAGAAGAAAAACAAGCAAGACTGGTTAAAGTGGCAAATTTTATATCTTGATTCATGAAGTGTTTAGGGATCTTATGTTATTTTAACGTAGTTAAATAACCAGAGGTTCATTGTTTCATATTAGGTAAAGCCTAGATATTTCTGGGAAAAAAAGATAAAATATCAAATATGTGTGTTTGTGTTTATTTTTTTTAACTTTCTATTTTTGTACTGGAGTATAGCCAATTGACAATATTGTGACAGTTTCAGGTGGACAGCAAAGGGACTCAGCCATATGTATGCCTGTATCCATTCTGCCCCAAACTCACTTCCTCTAGAGGCTGCCACATGATATTGAGCAGAGTTCCCTGTGTAAAATAGCAAATTTTACATTATACACACTCACACACAAACCTAAAAAAACAAGCAAACACACACAGAGACATATACACAGACATACTTGGGCACAGCCCAGATTATGAGGGGAAAGGCAAGGGGGGGGTTCTATCCAAAGACTCTTCCAGCATCAACTCGAGCTGCAATCTGGGAAGCAGGCTTGCAAACAGAGGCCAGGAAGCCCTGTGGAACCAGCATGCAGAGGGCCAGTGTCTGGTGTATGGAGACCCAACTCCTAGACCAGCAGCTCCCTCGGTGACTTTGTGAGACTTTCAGGTAGCAGGGTTTCCAGCAGATGGAGTTCCAGAAGGGTGTTATTCAGGCTATGTTAACCATCATGTGTGCCTATGTGCTCAGTCGCTCAGTCGTGTCCGACTCTTTGAGACCCCGTGGACTGTAGCCCAGTAGGCTCCTGTCTGTGGGACCCTCCAGGCAAGAATACTGGACGGGTTGCCATTTCCTACTCGAAGAGTTCTTCCTGACCCAGGGCTTGAAACTGCATCTCCTGCCTTTCCTGCACCGGCAGGAGGATTCTTTTACCACTGAGCCACCTGGAAGCAGAATATTAGTTAGCCATCATAGGGAACTCCCAAATCCTAGTCCCCCTGCCTATGAACGGGTAGTCATTCAGGGGCCCAGGTTCCTGCCACTCCTGGCTCCAGCATCCCTGGGTTTCCCAAAGTCCTCTCTGGTCAGCCAGAGGATGAGGAGTGAGGGCTGGTTGCAAGTGGGGCCAGGCCTGACCGTGGCCAACAGCGCCTCCACCACGTTTCCTGGGCAGGAACTCAGGCATCTGGGAAAGAAGGCAGCCACGTGCCCGGGAAGAAAACCAGGGCATGGACGCGTGAGGATGGCTGGTCCCTCTCTCTCTGCACAGAGGACGTTCTAGTTTGTGGCTTGCGGTGGGGTTGGGAGGTGTTTCTTTCATTTCTTTATACTTGCACCTATTCAAGCAAGAGAGTTGCTCCTGTCGCTGTGACTGATAAAGGCAGGACCAACAACCAGGGTGTGACTCTCACTCTCTCAGCTTCAGGTGAAATGTCACCGAGGGAATCACACCGAAGCCTTTGTCTCCAGCCCAGCTCCTGCCACAGGCTTCTCCCTACGCCTCATTTGAAATTGATCTGCCACAACAGTTGCAAACCCCAGCTGCTCTCTTAGTCCTTGACTAGTAGCAAGAGGATCAGTTATCACTGCCCTCAGTGAACTGCAGCGTCTGCCAATCTGCCCGAGGGTAGGATTCAAGGTCTCAGCCTCCGCCCATAAAGCTGTGCTTAATCTGGACCTAATCACTCCAACAACTGCTTTTTATCCTGGTCCCCACCTGGCAACAACAAAACAGCACCTCAGACTTTCAAGAGTCTAGGATCCCTAGCCCTTAGGGAGGATGGGGCAGGCATGCATGCTAAGGTCCTTGTTACAAACACAGCGTGCACACAAGGGTTAGAAAAGCAAAGTCCTGTCTGTCAGCAGCAAACTGGCCGCCATCTTTACATTTAGGTCTCACTATGGGCTTCCATTGAACTGTGGTGTTGGAGAAGACTCTTGAGAGTCCCTTGGACTGCAAGGAGATCCAACCAGTCCACTCTGAAGGAGATCAGCCCTGGGATTTCTTTGGAAGGAATGATGCTGAAGCTGAAACTCCAGTACTTTGGCCACCTCATGCGAAGAGTTGACTCACTGAAAGACTCTGATGCTGGGAGGGATTGGGGGCAGGAGGAGAAGGGGACGACAGAGGATGAGATGGCTGGATGGCATCACTGACTCGATGAACATGAGTCTGAGTGAACTCCGGGAGTTGATGATGGACAGGAAGGCCTGGCGTGCTGCGATTCATGGGGTCACAAAGAGTCGGACACGACTGAGTGACTGAACTGAACTGATGGGCTCCCAGCAGCAATAGCCTATGGTCTATTGGTCTCTGTCTGGGAACATTCCTGGTGCCTGCATGCGGAACCCTCAATTCATATTTGATTAGAGTTCTCAGTATTGCCATTTTCGGATGTGTTTACTACCATCTCAGTCCCCTCCACTTTCACCTACCCTCTTGGTAATTTGGCAATGAACTCATCAATGAGTCATTGGGAATTGGGGCTCTGTCTCTTCTCAGGACCCTCTCAGGACTTCTGGCCTGGTTTATATGCTAAAGCTGAAGCTCTAGTACTTTGGCCACCTGATGCAAAGAGCCAATTTTTTAGAAAAGACCCTGATACTGGGAAAGATTGAGGGCAGAAGGAGAAGGGGGTGACAGAGGATGAGATGGTTGGATGGCATCACTGACTCAATGGACATGAGTTTGAGCAGATTCTAGGAGGTAGTGAAGGAGAGGGAAGCCTGGCATGCTGCAGTCCATGGGGTTGCAAAGAGTTGGACACAACTGAGCAACAACACAACATACTTACTGAGTGCTCCCTAGGTGCCGGGCACTGCTGGACACTGAATTTTGAGGTCAGCGTCCTTACTTCCAATGAGCTCTGCTTTGGAATGTGTTTTTCAGTTGCTCTGCAACAGTGCCATGCAAATGGATTAAATGATAAAATAAAAAATGTAAAACAAGATAGCTTAAATTCCTTGGGGGGAATAAAATGAGAAATGTCTAGGATGGTGAGCATTCTTAGAGAAGTTTCTCTCCTCTCTTATTCTGGATAGAGTTCCAGCAGTAAGACTTTAGTCCTTTGGGGATTGGTGACTAGTATAAAAAGAGATTCCTCCTAACACACACACCATATTGAAGCAAGAACACTTTCTCTGCTTATGAACCGGTCTTCTGTTTCTGGTTTGCAGGAGAGTTGTAGTTTACCTTCTTTCATGTATGCAGAATTTAGTTTTGAGGTTGTTAAAAATGTATGAAAGAGAATCCCTTGGCAGTCCAGTGGTTAGGACTCTGGGCTTTCACTGCTGAGGGCCCAAAGTCAATCCCTGATTGGGGAACTAAGATCCCACAAGCCATGTGGCATAGATCTCCCAGAAAAGAAAAACAACGTATGGAAATATATTGAGAGAGGACAAATCATGTATTTCTAAAAAATGATTTTTTCTCTCTTAGCGATGGCAACTTGTAGAAACGTGATGAGGAAGAGGAGGCATTTACTATATTTTGGGCCTACAGTGTAGGAGACTCTGGTTTGATTCCTGAGTCAGGAAGATCTACTGGAGGAGGGATAGGCTACCTACTCTAGTATTCTTGGGCTTCCCTGGTGGCCCAGTTGGTAAAGAATCTGCCTGCCGTACAGGAGACCTGGGTTTGATCCTTGGGTTGGGAAGATACTCTGGAAAAGAGAATAGCCACCCACTCCATTGTTCTAGTATTCTGACCTGGAGAATTCCATGGACTGCGTAATCCATGGGGTGCAAAGGGTCGGACAGGACTAAGTGACTTTCACTTTCGCCCAAGAAGAATTAGCCTCCAACCTAATAAAGATACCACAGAAGTTATTAGAGGGCAAGGGCTCCTTACTTGTTTGTCTATAAAAAATTGTTTTGAAATTACACATGTTCCAGAGTCAAATAGCCAATATTGTCTATCAGTTGAAAGTTGAAGTCAATATTGACACTTGTTTAACACAACAACCCCACCATTGAAAGTCAAAAGGTCTAGTCAGTTGACTGGAATTGATGACTGTGTACATCAGAGGTATTATTGATATTTTTGAGAACACAATCTGCAGGATGAGATAGGCATGAGGGATGCGCCATGAATGAAACAGCATGAAACTTACATTCTACAAAAACTAAACAAAATAAAGTCAGATGACGGTATGTGACATGAAGAAAATAAAACAGGGCAATATGTTATAGTATAATGGTGGGGGGGGGATGTTTTATTTAGTTTGAGGGGTTAAGTAAGGCCTCACTGAGAAAATGACATATGCTCTGAGTCTTAGATCAAGGAGCCAGTTAGGACATACCTGGGGGAGATATTCCAGGCAGAAAGAACAGCAGAGGAACTCAGGACTCAGCTTGGGCCGTTTAAGAGATAGGGCAGGAGTCCGGGGAGCTAGTTTACAGTCGTGGAGTGAGGCAGTGGTGTGAGCCACGGCAGCACAGGAGGCAGGGGCTGGATCACAGACCTCGGAGGGCCTTGTAAATACGGTAAAGAGTGCACAGTTTAGGGACTTCCTGGTAGTCCAGTGGTTAAGACTGTGCTTCCACTGCAGGGGGCATGAGTTTGGAGCAACTAAGATCCTGTCCAAAAAGAAAAGAATATATATTTTATTCCAAGGGTAGTAGGTGTTTAAACAGGTATGTGATATAATCTGGGTTATATTTATAAGACCAGATACTGAAAAACTTTTAGAGGAAAATATACGCAGAACACTCTTTGACATAAGCTGCAGAAAAATCTTTTTGGATCCACCTCCTAGAGAAATACAATAAAAACAAAAATAAATGGGACCTAAGTAAACTTATTTAAACTTTTTAAATTTAAAAGCCCTAATCTTTTGCATAGCGAAGGAAACCATAAACAAAACAAAAAGACAACTCACAGAACAGGAGAAAGCTTTTGCAAACGAAGATACCAACAAGGGATTAATCTCCAAATATATAAACACTTATGCAGCTCAATATCCAAAAACAAACAACCCAGTCAAAAAATGGGCAAACGATCTAAAGAGCCATTTCTCCAAAGAAAACATACAGGTGGCCAAAAAGCACATGAAAATATGTTCAATATTGCTAATTTTGAGAGAAATGCAAATCAAAATTATGAGGTATCACTTCACACCAGTGAGAATGGCCATCACCAAAAAATCTATAAGCAATAAATGCTGGAGATGGTGTAGAGAAAAGGGAACCCTCCCACACTACTGGTGGGAATGTAAATTGGTACAACCACTATGGAGAACAGACATGGAGGTTCCTTAAAAACTAAAAATACAACTACCATGTGATCCAGCAATCCCATTTCTGGGAATATATCTAGAGAAAACCATAATTTGAAAATATACATGCACCCCCAGTGTTCATTGCAACACTGTTTACAATAGCCAAGACAATGGAAGCAGCCACGGGATAAGGAAGATGTGGCACCTATACACAGTGAAATATGACTCAGCTGTGAAAGAGGGTGAAATAATCCCATTTGCAACAACATGGATGGACCCAGATACTATTATTCTAAGTGAAGTACCTCACACAGAGAAAGACAAATACCATATGACATCACTTATATGTGGAATCTAAAAAAAAAAGATACAAATGAACTTATTTACAAAACAGAAACAGACTGGCACACAGGGAAAATAAACTTATGGCTACCAAAGGAGAAGCAGAGACATGACTTTGCCGACTAAGGTCCGTCTAGTCAAGGCTATGGTTTTTCCTGTGGTCATGTATGGATGTGAGAGTTGGACTGTGAAGAAGGCTGAGCACCGAAGAATTGATGCTTTTGAACTGTGGTGTTGGAGAAGACTCTTGAGAGTCCCTTGGACTGCAGGGAGATCCAACCAGTCCATTCTGAAGGAGATCAGCCCTGGGATTTCTTTGGAAGGAATGATGCTGAAGCTGAAACTCCACTACTTTGGCCACCTCATGCGAAGAGCTGACTCATTGGAAAAGACTCGGATGCTGAGAGGGATTGGGGGCAGGAGGAGAAGGGGACGACAGAGGATGAGATGGCTAGATGGCTTCACAGACTCGATGAACATGAGTCTGAGTGAACTCCGGGAGATGGTGATGGATAGGGAGGCCTGGTGTGCTGTGATTCATGGGGTCGAGAAGAGTCGGACACAACTGAACGACTGAACTGAACTGAACTGAACCAAAGGGGAAAGGTGGGGGGGAGGGATAAGTTAGAAATTTGGAATTAACATAAATGTACTACTATATATAAAACAGATTGATTAACAAGGACCTACTGTATAGCACAGGGAACTCTACTCAATATTCTGTAATAACCTACATGGGGAAAGAATCTAAAAAAGAATGGATAGATGTGTAACTGGATCACTTTGCTGTATACCTGAAACTAACATCAGTTCAGTTCAGTTCAGTCACTCAGTCGTGTCCGACTCTTTGCGACCCCATGAATTGCAGCTCGCCAGGCCTCCCTGTCCATCACCAACTCCCAGAGTTCACTCAGACTCACGTCCATCGAGTCAGTGATGCCATCCAGCCATCACTGTAAATAAACTATATTCCAAATTAAAGTTTAATTAAGAATAAGCCTGGTTTACATTTTGAAAGTTATTCTCAGGCTGTGATGGTCCCCAGCAGAGAACACAGGAGGGATCATAGTGCTGCAAAACAGATGATGATGGCTTGGACAGGGTGGCGGCAGGGGACGTAGAGGAGAGTAGATGGACATTTGGTATGTTCTGGAGACAGAGCCGACTGAGTCTGTTCTTTGGATGTGGGGAGGAAGAGAAGAACTGAGGAAGGCTGCCAGGTTTTTAACTTGAACAACTAGCTGCAGGGAAGTGTCACACACTTAGATGGGAAGGATGAAGGAAGAGGTGGGAAGGATGGAGCATTATGGGGAAAGGATGGAAAAGCCACAGTTTGGGTTTGAGGGACTTTTCACTCACTTGTGAAGCAATACGAAAAATGCGATTTGAACTAAGCACAGCATTACCTAGAATGGTCCTCCTCACCAGCAAGTCTAAAGAGCATTTATGTAAAAGACAAATGCTATCAAGGTTTCCCTGGTGGCTCAGTGGTAAAGAATTGGCCTGCAATGCAGGAGACGCAGGTTCAATCCCTGGGTCAGGAAGATTTCCTGGAGAAGGAATTGGCAACCCACTACAATAGTCTTGCCTGGGAAATCCCTTGGACAGAGGAGCCTGGCAGGCTGCAGTCCACAAGGTTGCAAAAGTGTCAGACATGACTTAGCAACTAAACCACCACCATAAAATGCTATCAAGATGCAGAAGCAGGAATGGGGGAGGCTCCTTGGGGCATTTTCTGTTACATATGCTCTTGGTGTCACAGAAGTCCATTGTGTAGTGGTCTTATCTGCATAATTCTGTATTGGGTATCAGGTATCAATAAGGAGTTGTTGAGTGGTACTGCTTGGGACTCAACTGCCTCCAAGGAGCTTATAGAAAAGGAGGGAGCAGTGTTATTTGTCAGGATGGGGAGCCGATGGCATCCAGTCTCTGGGGCCAGGATGGTCTTTGCACAAGAACAAATGTCCAGTCCAAAATTTCTGTACATTGGGAAAATTTATTTAAAATCACTGCCTCTCTCTTTCTTCATCTTTATTTTATTTTTGGAGGTGAGGGAGCCATGCTGCCTGGCATACAGAATCTTAGTTCCCTGACCAAGGATTGAACCTACATCCCCTCTACATTAGAGTCTTAACCACTGGACCACCAGGGAAGTCCCTCCTTCTTTCTTCATCCTTAAAGTGAAGACATTAGATGAAACCACTTCTGAGGTTAGAGACAGCTTCCTTATTCAGTGACTCACAAGACACATGAACAATAGCGGTGTAAGTAGGCTTTAAGGACTTGGTGGGGGGTTGTGGCGGCCACGACAATGCACTGCTCAGCTTTCCCGCAGCGGGGCGCTTGCGGACTGAGAGCCAGAGCGGCTGACATTCTGGATCATAGCCCCTCTTCCCATCGGCTGCTTCCAGTCAGGGACGAGCAGAGATGAGGGACTAATGTGGGCCCATTCCTGCAAGATGCAGACTCCTTTCATCATCTATTTTTTTTCCCAAGTCACCATCCTTTACAGTTGTTTAAAAACCACTATTAAGGTATGATTGACTTATTAAAAAGTTACATAGGGCCTTCCCTGGAGGTCCAATGGTTAAGACTTTACCTTCCAATGCAAGGGTGTGTGGGTTCAATCCCTGGCCAGCGAATTAAGATCCCACATGCCTTGTGGCCAAAAAATCAAAGCATAAAACAGAAACAAGATTGTTACGAATTCAATAAAGACTTTAAAAACAATCCACATAGAAGAAAATCGGGGAAAAAAAAAGCTGTATATATCGAAGTTATACAACTTGATGAGTTTGGAGATAAGTATATACCTGTGAAACTACACCACAACCTATGCCCAATCATAACCATCACCTCCAAAATTTTCCTTTTTATTATTATTTTGTGATATAAACACCTAACATAAAATCTAATCTTATGGCAAAATTTTAATCCCTATAGCTCAGTTGGTTGGCCAAAAAATCAAAGCATAAAACAGAAACAAGATTGTTACGAATTCAATAAAGACTTTAAAAACAATCCACATAGAAGAAAATCGGGGAAAAAAAAAGCTGTATATATCGAAGTTATACAACTTGATGAGTTTGGAGATAAGTATATACCTGTGAAACTACACCACAACCTATGCCCAATCATAACCATCACCTCCAAAATTTTCCTTTTTATTATTATTTTGTGATATAAACACCTAACATAAAATCTAATCTTATGGCAAAATTTTAATCCCTTATAGCTCAGTTGGTATAGAATCTACCTGCAATGCAGGAGACCCTGGTTCAATTCCTGGCCCGGGAAGATTCACTGGAGAAGGGATAGGCTACCCATTCCAGTATTCTTGTGCTTCCCTTGTGGCTCAGCTGGTAAAGAATCTGCCTGCAATGTGGGAGAGTTGGGTTCAATCCCTGGGTTGGGGGGATCCCCTGGAGAAAGGAAAGGTTATCCACTCCAGTATTCTGGCCTGGAGGATTCTGTGGACTGTATAGTCCATGGGGTTGCAAAGAGCCAGACATGATTGAGCAACTTTCACTTTCACCAAAGTGTCCATGTGTTAGTCGCTCAGTTGTGTCCAATTCTTTGCAACTCCATGCACTGTAGCCCTCTAGGCTCCTCTCTGTACATGGAATTCTCCAGGCAAGAATGCTGGAGTGGGTTGCTATTACCTTCTCCAGGGGATCTTCCCAACCCAGGGATCCAGCCCAGGTCTCCCGCATTGCAGGCAGACGCTTTACCATCTGAGCCACCAAGGAAGTCCAAACAGTATTGTTAACAACAGGCTCTCTACTGTACCTAGCTCTCTAAGACTTAGTCATCTTGCATAACTGACACTGTTTGCCCTGTGGCTAATACCTCCCCACCTCCCCCACCCTCCAGTCCATGACAACCACCTTGACACTCGCTTCTATGAGTCTATTTTACAACCCTCATACAAGTGGAATCGTGCAGTGTTTCTCCTCCTGTGTCTGGTTTATTTCATTTAGCATAACGTCATCCAGGTTCATCCATGTTGTCACAAAGAGCAAGATTTTTTTTAGTCCATTTTAAAAATGGACTCAAGTTTCCTCCACTCAAGGGTTTTTCAGAACTGCTGCAGCCTCTGACTCTTCTACCCAAGATCTTTCCTTCTTCCTGTTCAAGCGTCAGACCTGTTTCTGCCTGGAGTCTCTCCTCACTTTCCCCAGCTCCCTCTCCTTCACCCATCGCAAATGGACTTACAGTCAGTCTCTTACCTGGATAATCTCATCCTGACTTTTGCTTCTTTAAGTTCTAAACTAACACAGGAGCATACCATGAAATCTCATTAATCTACTTTAAGATGAAGACTTTTGAAGGTATAACAAAGATAGTCTTATCAAAGAGTTAAAGAGATATAAATCTCTTGTTTAAAACGACAGCCAGACTCTTCCAGTTTTCAATTATAGTGGTGGTATATCAAAATTCATTATTCATTCATCCAACAAATATTCACTGAGCCTCCGCCATGGGCCACACACCGAGATCACAGGGACAGGGAAGACAAAGGCCTGCCGTGACGGAATGAAAGCCTACTGCTCTCTGTAAGGAGGCATACGTGAGCACATCTGGGGTACACAAATCCCCACCTCCCTCCCTAATATTCTAGTGGAGGAGACAGCCTCTCATGTTCAACTGTTTACGTCTCCCCATCTCAACTGACGGAAACTCCATCCTTCCAGTTGCTCATTAGTGTCAGCCACACTTTCCAGCTCATCAGTGCGAGTCTGATGCTCCCGAATCAGACTCCATCTCCTCCCTTTTACTGTTGCTTGGCTGAGCCACCATAAACTCCTGCTGGGGTTTCTGCAATAACTTCTCAGTGAGTCTCCTCAGTTCTACCCCTGCCCCCACCTAGAATTTATTCTGAACCCAGAAACCCCAATGATCCTTTCAAAAGAAATTAGACACATCACTCTCTACTCAAAGCCATGTGATGGCTCCTCCTTTCACTCAGAATAAAAATCGAGTCTGTGGAGGGAGCTACTTGACTGCCCACCATCACCTGCGCCGCCTCCCTTACTTGTCCTCACTCACACTGGCTTTGAACATACCAGGCCCACTCCTGCCCAGGGCCTTTGTACCGACATCTGGAATGCTCTTTCCCCAGTTATCTGGGGCTCGCTCTTCATCTTCTTCAAGTTTTTCTAGATGGCTCCCTCTCAGTGAGACCTACTCTGACCACACTAAAACATTTTTTTAACAACTTTAACAATATTTGTTTATCCATTTGGCTGTGATGGGTCTTCATTGTGACATGAGAGAGCTTCGTTGCTGCGCAGCTTCTCTAGCTGCTCCACGGCACGTTAATTCTTAATTCCCTGACCAGGGATCAAACCTGTGTCCCCTGCAATGGAAGGCAGATTCTTAACTACTGGACCACCAGGGAATTCCCTAAAACATTAAAAAAAATATTTATCTTTGTTTATTTATTTGGCTGTGCCAGGTCTTAGCTGTGGTGCAAGGGATCTTTCATCATGGCATGCGAGATCTTGTTCCCTGACCGGGGATCAGACCCTTGTGTCCTGCACTGGAGCGTGAGGTCTTAGCCACTGGACCAGGAAGTAAGTTCCCGTACTAAAACATTTGAAAACAGCTTACCCCTTGGCACTCCAGATTCCCTTATCTTTTTTCCTACTTTTTCTTTTTCCAAAGCACTTATCAGCATTTATTATACTATATAATTATATGTTTGTTTACTGTTGATGGTATTTTTTCCCACCAGGATGTAAGCTGCACAAAGGTAGCTATTGTTGTCTATTTTGTCTACATGGTTGGTATTCAATGAATATTTCCTGAGTGAAGACAATCCTGCCTTGAAGATAGGGAGACGGGATTGTTTCCTGGACCATAACCGCCTTGAAGATAGGGCCATGTTGGAATCAGTGTGCTGTTCAGAGTGGAGATAATGATTACTTGTTGAATCTCGTAGTTGAACTGAGCCAGAGACAAAACTAGGCATCTCCTTAGGATGATCCTAAAGGAACTGACCATTTATTGGCCCCTCTTACCACTTACTTGGTCGTGATACCTCCAGGAATCTGCTCAAGTCTGTTCCTCTACCTGCCAAAATTTCACTCTTAAGAAAACCTTTACACCAGATCCCTCTGCTTTCTGACAGCACTGTCCCTAAACCTCTGTAGTCACATGTTAAGGGGAACAATGACCCAGAAAACAGAGGCAGGGTCAGAAGTCTGAAAAGAGAGGAAGGATATGTTCTGTACTGTTCCTTGGATCAGAGCTCAGGCCAATGAACTTCCTTGGTGGTCCGATGGCTCAGACTCCATGCTTCCAGTGCACGGGGCCTGGGTTTGATCCCTGGTCAGGGAACTAGATCTCACATATCACAACTAAAACCAGGTGAAGCTAAATAAATTAATTAAAAATTTTTTTTTAATTCTAAAAAAAATAAAATGGGTCAACATGCTAAAACTGAAGGGAGACATACTATGTTCAGCATCAAGAAGCCTAAGGCCCTGATCATGTAGAAAATGACTTCTCAAATTAGCAAGCATCCCTTTAAGGGAAATGTTTAAGCAGAGACTAGATAGGCTGGGAAGGCTCTCAGGCATATTGACACCCAGGTCCAGTCTCCCTCAGAAATGTGGTGGTTCTGTGGTGCTGAGAGAGCATCACATGTTTGTGACCTTAGATAGTATATTTCTCTTTGTAAAGGATTTATTACCAGCGTCTATTTTACTGTAATTCTTCTTTAAATTTATTTTTTGGCCAAACCACATGGCACATGGGATCTTAACTCCCTGACCAGGGATTGAACCCATAGCCCCTGCATTGGAAGTATAGAGTCTTACTTAACCCTCGGACCACCAGGGAAGTCCCCTCGTCATCATCATGTAGTCACTCACTCCTGTCCCATCCTTTGTGACTTCACGGACTGTAGCCCACCAGGCTCCTCTGTCCACGGGGATTCTCCAGGCAAGAATACTGGAGTGGAGTGCCATGATCTCCTCCAGGGGATCTTCCTGATTCAAGGATTGAACCCAGGTCTCCCACATTGCAGGCAAAAGGGCAATGACTGCATATTTTACTGTAATTCTTGATTAAAAGTGCAAATTTCCTGGCTACTGAGTAACTTACCAGCACCATAGTGTTTACAAACACTGTTCAATCCACCCTCCCTAACCCAAGATCAGAGCTGTTTAACACCCTGGTCCAGCCTCACTGCCTGGTGATTCAGTACTCCACAATCATTAGACATACTACTTGCTTACTTCCTATTTACTGCTCAACCAGTTGTGATCTACAAAACAAACTTACCTCTTTTCAGTTAACGATCGAACCTGGTGTCATTATTGAGTAGCCCTTTAAAGAGTGTAATAATAAAGTTGTTGGGAGAAAAAAAGCGAATCTCTTTCACACTTTTAACACACTGATCCTGGGAATATAAAGCATTGTGTGATATCTAAAAGAGAATGTGGAAAGATCTGCAAGATAAAGGGAGAAAGAATATATTCAAATCATAGACTTAGAGGCAGAATCCAAGCTGCTCATTTTGGAAAAAAAGGACAATGAAGCCCAGGGTTCAGCGTTCTTGTTCAGGGTCTTCTGAGCCTTAGCTCTTCTGTGTTCACACCACAGTTTATTTCTCTTTCTTCCTCCACCTCTATCTAGTTCCGCAGCCTCCAAAATTATATTCTCCCACACCCTTCTAAGGGGCATCCCTGGTGGCTCAGATAAGCAATCTGCCTGCAATGCAGGAGACCCGGATTCGGTTCCTGGGTTGGGAAGATCCTCTGGAGAAGAGAATGGCTACCCATTCCAGTGTACTAGCCTGGAGAATTCCATGGAGAAGTCCATGAGGTCGCAAAGAGTCAGACACAACTGAGCAACTAACACTTTCACATTCTTTTAACAACAATCAAAGCACAAAGAGAAAGCTAACTGTTCAGAGAATCATACTACAATATTTAAATTAGACCCATTTCAAGGTTCCCTAAATGTAGGGTGCTGTTTCCCTATTAACCAACACCAGGGATTTTCTGAAGGCTGGTGGAAGGCCTTAAGCACTTGTGTAAGGTGCACATCTTGTGCACATGTGATAAGGTGCACATGTGAAAATGATATTGCTCATTCTCGCCTGTTGAAAAACTGAAAACAATGAAAAAAAATTGAAAATATTTTATAGTTGTAACAGTAGCTGTGGACCTTTGGCACGTCACTCAGCACCTGGGGAACTCAAATTTCCTCTTCTGTAAACCACAAGAACTCAAAGAATCATGGCCTAAGGCAGGTTCTCTCTGAAACGCAAACCTTACAGGGTTGTTGGGAGAATTAAATAAAAGAGCAATATTCAGTTCAGTTCAGTCACTCAGTCATGTTCGACTCTTTGCGACCCGATGGGCTGCAGCACGCCAGGCCTCCCTGTCCATCACCAACTCCTGGAGTTTACTCAGACTCATGTCCATTGAGTCGGTGATGTCATCCAACCATCTCATCCTCTGCCGTCCCCTTCTCCTCCCACCTTCAATCTTTCCCAGCATCAAGGTCTTTTCAAATGAGTCAGTTCTTTGCATCAGGTGGCCAAAGTAGTGGAGTTTCAGTTTCAGCATTAGTCCTTCCAATGACTATTCAGGATTGATCTCCTTTAGGATGGACTGGTTGGATCTCCTTGCAGTCCAAGGGACTCTCAAGAGTCTTCTCCAACACCACAGTTCAAAAACATCAATTCCTCGGCACTCAGCTTTCTTTATAGTCCAACTCTCACATCCAGATATGACTACTGGAAAAATCATAGCTTTGACTAGACAGAACTTTGTTGGCAATATTCAGTTCAGTTCAGTGTCTCAGTCGTGTCCAACTCTTTGCAACCCTGTGAATTGCAGCACACCAGGCCTCCTGGTCCATTACTAACTCCTGGAGTTCACCCAAACTCATGTACATCGAGTCGGTGATGCCATCCAGCCCTCTCATCATCTGTTGTCCCTTTCTCTTCCTGCCCCCAATCCCTCCCAGCATTAGGGTCTTTTCCAATGAGTCAAGTCTTCGCATGAGGTGGCCAAAGTATTGGAGTTTCAGTCTCAGCATCAGTCCTTCCAAGCAACATTAATTAAATCAGTTCCTGCCAAGCACTGGACTAAGTGTTTTCCTATGCACTGTTTAAATCTCTATAACATCCTTAAGAATAAGATATTACTACATTTTTTACATACAATTTTTTGGCAACATTACATGTAACCAAGGCCACCCAGCTAGTAGGGGGCTGCATGATTATCTCCTTGCCCTTGGTCACTGTGGGTCATGAACAGACTATAGAAGTAGAGCTGCTATCTTTGAGGGTGTGGAGGTTCCTAGCATTCTCCTCTTGTCTGCTCCTACCGCTTGAATTCAAACAAGGGTGAAACCAAGATCAGTCTTCTAGGGCAAGCTGGGGGGTGGAGTCATAGAAATAGCAGACAGAGATTTTCGGGAGCAGGGCAGTCCTGCGCAGGATACTGTATCCTGCTGTGCAGGCAGTCAGGACTGGAGAGCTCACTGACCTATTGGACATGAGATGCTGCTTCTTTGTCTTTCTCTCTCTCTCTGGCTTCTTCTTCTTTATTTATTTAACAACTTTTTAATTTTTAAAATTAAAAATAGTTTTTTAAAATTGAAGTATAATTGATTCCTTTTTCTTTTAAAGAAAGAATTTTTAAAAAGCAAAAGAGAGGACCAGAAAGCAAGAGACTTTTATCAGCGAGCTGAGCCTCTAGATAAAATCTGTTTTCGTTTTCTCATTTGTAAAATTACTTAACGTCTGTAAGCCTTGATCTCCCCATCTGTAAAAATGAAAATATCTTGCTGATGCAATTGTAGTAAGCATAAAATGAAATATGTGACAAGCACACAGACACTTAACTAATGTTAGCAATAAACATAATAATGATATATCTAAACCTTAGTTCTGTCCATGCGTGCTCTGTAAATACCGTCTTGGTATATTTATTGCTTTTTTTCATTGGTGGTGTGGTGACTTAGTCGTTAAGTCGCGTCCACTTGCGATCCTGTGGACTGTAGCCTCACAGGCTCTATGTCCAAGGCAAACGCACAAACATATGGTAGTCAGTGTTAGAGCGCCCTCTGGTGGCTCTAATATCACAAGCAAAACCTATTATCCCAACCTTGGCCTCTAAGGGCGGGGACCGGAAGGCTCTGCCTTACTTGAAGCCTTACTTGTTGACTGGCCTCCAGGCACCGAAAGGAGGGGAGCAGGGCAGAGTCCATGCTGCTGCAGGGGCTTCCATTAGAAATCGGTACCATTAAAGTGCAAAAATACTGCATCGTATGCCATACACCTGAAACTGACCCAACATTGTAAACCACCAGGGAAGCCAACTATATTTAAGTTAAAAAAAAAAAGTTACCATCTGCTCATAATGATTAAGAATAATTCCCTTAGTCTGAGTTTGAGCCTTATGAAATTAGCTGCTATTCAGCCATTTATAATCTACAAAAATGTCGATTTCCTGTGACTATACCTAATCATTACTGCTAGATAGCGAGTATGCAGGTCAAGAAGCAACAGTTAGAACTGAACATGGAATAAGAGACTGGTTCCAAATTGGGCAAGGGTACATCAAAGCTGTAAATTGTCACTCTGCTTATTTAACTTATATGCAGAATACCTCATGTGAAACACTGGACTGGGTGACTCACAAGCTGGAATCAAGGGCCAGCAGAAATAGCAACAACCTCAGATATGCAGATGAAACCACTTTAATGGCAGAAAATGAAGAGGAACTAAAGAGCCTCTTTTCTTTTTTTCTTCCAAATATTTATTCAGCTGCACTGGATCTTAGGTGCACCATGTGGGATCTAGTTTCTGACCAGGGATCAACCATAGCCCCCTACCTTGGGAGCTCAAAGTTTTAGCTGCTGGACCACCAGAGAAGTCCCTAAAGAGTCTCTTGATGAAGATGAAAGAGGAGAGTGAAAAAACTGGCTTAAAACTTAACATTCAAAACACGAAGATCATGGTATCCAGTCCCATAAGTTCAGTTCAGTTCAGTTGCTCAGTCATGTCTGACTCTGCGACCCCATGGACTGCAGCATGCCAGGCTTCCCTGTCCATCACCAACTCCCGGGGCTTACTCAAACTCGTGTCCTTTGAGTCGGTGATGTCATAGAACCATCTCATCCTCTGTCTCTCCCTTCTCCTCCTGCCCTCAATCTTTCCCAGCATCAGGGTCTTTTCCAATGAGTCGGTTCTTCAAATAAGGTGGCCAAAGTATCGGAGTTTCAGCTTCAGCATCAGTCCTCGCAATGAACATTCAGGACTGATTTCCTTTAGGATTGACTGGCTGAATTCTCTTTGCAGTCCAAGAGACTCTCAAGAGTCTTCTCCAACACCACAGTTCAAAAGCATCAATTCTTTGGCATTCAGCTTTCTTTAAAGTCCAACTCTCATATCTATACATGACTACTGGAAAAATCATAGCTTTGACTAGACAGACCTTTGTTAGTAAAGTAATGTCTCTGCTTTTTAATATGCTGTCTAGGTTGGTCATAGCTTTTCCTCCAAGGAGCAAGCATCTTTTAATTTCATGGCTGCAGTCAATATCTGCAGTGATTTTGGAGCCCCAAAAAATAAAGTCTCTCATCGTTTCCATTGTTTCCCCATCTATTGGTCATGAAGTGATGGGGCTGGATGCCATGATCTTAGTTTTGTGAATGTTGAGCTTTAAGCCAGCTTTTTCACTCTCCTCTTTCACTTTCATCAAGAGGCTCTTTAGTTCTTCTTTGCTTTCTGCCATTAAGGTGGTGTCACCTGCATATCTGAGGTTATTGATATTTCTCCCAGCAATCTTGATTCCAGCTTATGCTTCTTCCAGCCCAGTGTTTATTGTGATGTCCTTTGCATAAAAGTTAAATAAGCAGGGTGACAATATACAGCCTTGACATACTCCTTTCCGGATAGTCCCATCACTTCATGACAAATAGATGGGGAAAAGTGGAAGCAGTTACAGATTTTATTTTCTTGGGCTCCAAAATCACTGGAGATGGTGAATGCAGCCATGAAATTAAAAGACTCTTGCTCTTTGGAAAAAAACCTATGACAAACCTCAACGGTGTATTAAAAAGCAGAGACATCATTTTGCTGACAAAGGTCTGTATAGTCAAAGCTATGGTCTTTCTAGTAGTCATGCATGGATGTGAGAGTTGGACCACAAAGAAGACTGAGCACTAAGAATTGATGCTTTTGAACTGTGGTGTTGGAGAAGACTCTTGAGAGTCCCTTGGACAGCAAGGAGATCCAACCAGTCAATCCTAAAGGAAATTAATCCTGAATATTCAATGGAAGGACACTGTCCACCTGAAGGGAAGAGCCGACTCATTGGAAAAGACCTGGATGCTGGGACAGATTGAGGGTGGGGAGAAGGGGTGACAGAGGATGAGATGACTGGATGGCATCACCAACTCAATGGACATGAGTTTGAGCAAACTCGGGGAGATAGTAAAGAACAGGGAGGCCTGGCGTGCTGCAGTCCATGGGGTCACAAACAGTCGGACACAACTTAGTAACTGAACAACAGATGGGGGGTAATTCAAACTCAGAGTGTATCATTTAAAATGCTGAAAACAAAGGAAATGAGACACAGCAACTTAAAGAATGACGTTGTGGCCTGTGGAAGCTAGAGCTGAAAGAGGAACAGACAACCTCTCCTAGGGGATTTTAATGATGAGCTGTTTTACTGCAGCCCTAAAAATTCTCTAGCCTTGTTCATTCTTAAATCCCACCCTTACCTGCATCAGAAGCACAGGTGGTGGTGGGCTGCTGTACCCCACGTTTCTGCTAGTTCACTCAGACCTTCCGTTTCTTCCCCTACTTTGGGAAAAGATACACTTTCAGAGCCTCAAGGGGACAAATGGCTGTGAAGCCTATATCTTCTGTGTAACCCTTCAGAGAATGACCAGATATTAGGGGTGGGAGATCACAGAATCACTACTTCTCTGAGTCTTGACTTTACTAATTACAGTTTTGGAAAACTGGAAGAGGTTCGGCTGTTCAATCATTTCCCCAAGTCACTCACCAAATCTCAAACTTTTATGCAGTCTCCTGCCCATTGTGTTGCATTCAAAATTTGTTCTTGGTGTTTGTAAAGGCTTAGTCCCTTAAGATTTGGTGAGTGAGATGGAAAAATGATTGTCTGGTTGGGTCTATTCCATCTACTATCTTTCAAAGCTCACAGCATAATAAAAAGCAGTTGCAAGATAAGAGTGAGTCAGAAAATAATTGTATTGGTTCTGGGTCAAATTCTATAGCTTCTAGGTAATTTTGCTTGAAATAATTTTCTTAAGGGTCTCCACAAAATTGAAACCATTCTGAAGTTTATCCCTCTAGCAGTGGCCAAAGATTGTAGCATCACCTTCCAAAAGGTTAATATCCTGAGAGACTGTCAGAACTCAGAATCCTGTAAATGACTTTGAAACCATCGCATTGATCATTTAGCAGGTTTAAAACCCCTGAGAGGGAATTCCCTGGAAGTCCAGGGGTTGTTAAGACTAATGTCTTCCAATGCAGGGGAACCAGTTCAATCCCTGATCAGGGAACTAAGATCTCACATGCCTCACAGCCAAAACCAAACCAAAACAAAACAAAAGCGATATTGCAACAAATTCAATAAGAACTTTTTAAATGGTCCACATAAAAAACCCTTAAAAAAAAAACAGCTCATGAGAAAAGCTAAATATAGTATCAAACCCCAGTTCAAATCACAGGAATA
>SJYC01142597.1:0-10415 GCA_006408675.1 Madoqua kirkii
GATGCCATGATCTTAGTTTTGTGAATGTTGAGCTTTAAGCCAGCTTTTTCACTCTCCTCTTTCACTTTCATCAAGAGGCTCTTTAGTTCTTCTTTGCTTTCTGCCATTAAGGTGGTGTCACCTGCATATCTGAGGTTATTGATATTTCTCCCAGCAATCTTGATTCCAGCTTATGCTTCTTCCAGCCCAGTGTTTATTGTGATGTCCTTTGCATAAAAGTTAAATAAGCAGGGTGACAATATACAGCCTTGACATACTCCTTTCCGGATAGTCCCATCACTTCATGACAAATAGATGGGGAAAAGTGGAAGCAGTTACAGATTTTATTTTCTTGGGCTCCAAAATCACTGGAGATGGTGAATGCAGCCATGAAATTAAAAGACTCTTGCTCTTTGGAAAAAAACCTATGACAAACCTCAACGGTGTATTAAAAAGCAGAGACATCATTTTGCTGACAAAGGTCTGTATAGTCAAAGCTATGGTCTTTCTAGTAGTCATGCATGGATGTGAGAGTTGGACCACAAAGAAGACTGAGCACTAAGAATTGATGCTTTTGAACTGTGGTGTTGGAGAAGACTCTTGAGAGTCCCTTGGACAGCAAGGAGATCCAACCAGTCAATCCTAAAGGAAATTAATCCTGAATATTCAATGGAAGGACACTGTCCACCTGAAGGGAAGAGCCGACTCATTGGAAAAGACCTGGATGCTGGGACAGATTGAGGGTGGGGAGAAGGGGTGACAGAGGATGAGATGACTGGATGGCATCACCAACTCAATGGACATGAGTTTGAGCAAACTCGGGGAGATAGTAAAGAACAGGGAGGCCTGGCGTGCTGCAGTCCATGGGGTCACAAACAGTCGGACACAACTTAGTAACTGAACAACAGATGGGGGGTAATTCAAACTCAGAGTGTATCATTTAAAATGCTGAAAACAAAGGAAATGAGACACAGCAACTTAAAGAATGACGTTGTGGCCTGTGGAAGCTAGAGCTGAAAGAGGAACAGACAACCTCTCCTAGGGGATTTTAATGATGAGCTGTTTTACTGCAGCCCTAAAAATTCTCTAGCCTTGTTCATTCTTAAATCCCACCCTTACCTGCATCAGAAGCACAGGTGGTGGTGGGCTGCTGTACCCCACGTTTCTGCTAGTTCACTCAGACCTTCCGTTTCTTCCCCTACTTTGGGAAAAGATACACTTTCAGAGCCTCAAGGGGACAAATGGCTGTGAAGCCTATATCTTCTGTGTAACCCTTCAGAGAATGACCAGATATTAGGGGTGGGAGATCACAGAATCACTACTTCTCTGAGTCTTGACTTTACTAATTACAGTTTTGGAAAACTGGAAGAGGTTCGGCTGTTCAATCATTTCCCCAAGTCACTCACCAAATCTCAAACTTTTATGCAGTCTCCTGCCCATTGTGTTGCATTCAAAATTTGTTCTTGGTGTTTGTAAAGGCTTAGTCCCTTAAGATTTGGTGAGTGAGATGGAAAAATGATTGTCTGGTTGGGTCTATTCCATCTACTATCTTTCAAAGCTCACAGCATAATAAAAAGCAGTTGCAAGATAAGAGTGAGTCAGAAAATAATTGTATTGGTTCTGGGTCAAATTCTATAGCTTCTAGGTAATTTTGCTTGAAATAATTTTCTTAAGGGTCTCCACAAAATTGAAACCATTCTGAAGTTTATCCCTCTAGCAGTGGCCAAAGATGTAGCATCACCTTCCAAAAGGTTAATATCCTGAGAGACTGTCAGAACTCAGAATCCTGTAAATGACTTTGAAACCATCGCATTGATCATTTAGCAGGTTTAAAACCCCTGAGAGGGAATTCCCTGGAAGTCCAGGGGTTGTTAAGACTAATGTCTTCCAATGCAGGGGAACCAGTTCAATCCCTGATCAGGGAACTAAGATCTCACATGCCTCACAGCCAAAACCAAACCAAAACAAAACAAAAGCGATATTGCAACAAATTCAATAAGAACTTTTTAAATGGTCCACATAAAAAACCCTTAAAAAAAAAACAGCTCATGAGAAAAGCTAAATATAGTATCAAACCCCAGTTCAAATCACAGGAATAGATTGGTTAGGTAGAATTTTAAAACAATGTATTATATTGGATATGCCTTATGAAAAGAAAAAATATTCAAAATTGAATTTAATTCTTATCACCTCCTGTGAGGTATACATTATCCCCTAGATGTATATGCAGGAAATGATATGCTAGGGTGGTATTCCCAGTTGGGGGCATTCTTACTTAATATAGAGAAATTTTATACTTAGCCTGTTGGGAAGCTGTTTTTCACACCTTCTGCTTTGGCTCTATCCAGCAAACCAAATCTGGAAGGCCTCAGAACGTCAACTTTTAAATCTTAAATTCTTCAGTTTAAAAATAAGTGAACTAGGGACTTTCCTAGTGGTCCAATGGCTAAGACTTTACCTTCCAGTGGTGGGGTGCAGGCTTGATCCCTGGTTGGGGAGCTAAGATCTCACATGCTTTATGGCCAAAATCCCCCCAAATACAAAACAGAAACAATATTGTAACAAATTCAAGAAAGACTTTAAAAATGGTCCCCAAAATTTTTTTAATTAAACTAAAATCAAATATCAAATTATTTTATAATTATGTAAAGCTTTTAGAGCCACGTAGGATTGCTCAGTGTTACTTTTTAAAAATGTATATAAGAAGTATATGAATTATTCAGCATTGGTAGTTCAGGTACCTTTTGAGAAATTCCTGAAGAATTTGTTTAAACCTTACACTTGAACTTTACAATTTTTTTTCAAGCCGAACAAGTATATATTTGTTCTCCCTAGAGCCTCTCACAATACCTCTATTATTCTCTCTGCTCACTCCAAAGTCATCCTATTAAATTACAAACTGCCTCCCTAATCCAAGCTTTTCTTTTGGAGATGAAGGCATTTTCTTAAATTAGTTTTAAAGCTGGTACAACTCTGCAGGAACTCCAATGACTCCCGTTGTAAAAGTCCCATCAGTCTCTAGTTAAAATGAAGCCATCAGTTTGCCAGACAAGCTATTATTCATGCCCTTTACTGACTCCCCATTCATTCCTCATGCTTCTGCCAAGTGTAATTAAATTGAATAGAAATTTAACAGATGTGAGAGCCACACATGCTGAACAAACTCATCACAGCCGCTATGAGTGGTCTGATCAAGAGTCAACTTTGTTAGGGGAAAAGCAAGTGGCAGAAATCACCCATCTGTTCTTTTGTGCTCAGCATTGGTCAGGGGGCTGTACAGAATCCGTCTTTTGGCCCCAGACTGAATAATAACTTCAGACACATGTAAAGGAAAGATGTATATTGTTGCCTCATTTCAGTAATCCTATTCAGACATGAAAATGAACTCTCAGAAATCAATAAGACACTTAAAGACCATTTCATGCCACTGCCCCCAACTTTCTGGGGTGGGGAGGAAAGCTGACTTTTAAAGAAAAATCTTGAAAGGTCAGGAGAGAAGATGCTAGAAATAGGGTAGCAGAAGAGTAGGATTCACTGCTGGTGGTACCCCCTTTCTTCTGGAAATCTCAACAAACCGGGGAAAACAGTGAGGAGGGAGGTCTGCCAGAAACCAGGCTGAGGACCTGTCAAAAGTACATCTCGACCAGCTAGCTGGAGATCCTGGCTTTAACAGAACCAGGAAAAACCAGTAAAAAATGATGGATTCCTGAATAGAGTGTTCACGCTGAGGCTCTTTATCAGATGTAGAGACAACCAACACACTCATTCAAAGTTCAAGTCCCATTGTCAGTTGGCAGCGAGTACACCTTCAGCCAGACCTCGTCCTAAACGTGGACTAACAATGGTACAGATTGACGCCTGGTATCTTTTCCAAAATCTGTTGGACAAACTATTAGCACATTCTATCCTATTATTTCTAGGATCACAACCCACGGTTAAGCTTCCGATGCAACAGAAGAAAGGAGTCGTGGCAAAGAATAAATCCGAGTTAGCGCTTGTGAAGACACACAGTAAGCCATGGGGGTAAGGCGCCCATTCTCTTGGCATTCAGGTGGCGGCACAGCCCCGATTCAGAACGCTGCAAGCACTGTGTAGCACCCACCTGAGCGCTGTTTTGGCTCGAGTGTCTTACTTCACAAATGGGCATGCCGCTCGGTAATTTCCCATTCTGTGGATAATCCAGATGTACCAGGTCTTGGCAGTAAGAATGGCATATGTATTTACCCTCTGAAAGAGAAAGCGCAGGAGGTTCTTGGTTAGAGGTATGTGAATCTCTGTCCATCTGATGGGCGCAGGGAAACTTAAGCCTCCCAACCAAACCCAGTATCTGATGTGGAGTGATGGAGACGTGTTTGTGTAGGGCCTATTCTTTCAGAGCGATATGCTGAACCATTTATAAAAACCTGGCCTTCTCTGAAATCCAAACATGACACCAGTTTCACAAACACAGATTAGACTACTATCAATGTCATTTTTGCAATTTAGAAATTGAGATAAAATTCACATAATTAAAATTCACCACTTAAATAATTAAATATGTATATAATAAGACATGACATCATAAAACTCATAGAAGAGAACATAAGCAAAACATTCTCTGAAAATAGGCAAAACATAAGTTGTAGCACTGTTTTCTTAGTTTAGTATCTCAAGGCAATAGAAATAAAAGCAGAAATAAACAAATGGGCCCTAATCAAACTTACCAGTTTATGCACAGCAAAGGAAACCATCAACAAAATGAAAAGACAATCTACTGACTCAGAAAATATTTGCAAATGATGTCAGTAGACAAGGGCTTAATTTCCAAAATATACAAATAGCTCCTAAAATCCAACAACAAAAAACAAACAACCCACCCAAAAAGTGGGCAGATCTAAAGCGACATTTCTCCAAAGAAGACATAGAGATGGCGATTGCAAACCAGAACTACAATGAGGTGCCACCTCACACAGGTCAGGATGGCGATCAGCAAGAGTCTAGTCTCCAGATAATGAGTACTGGAGAGGCTGTGGAGAAAAAGGAGTACTTTTCTTACTTTCTTATACTGTTGGTGGGAATGTAAATTGGTGCAGGCAGTATGAAGAACAGTATGGAAGTTCCTCAAAAAACTAAAAACAGAGTTGCCATATGATCCAGCAATCTCACTCCTGGGCATACGCCCAGGTACAACTCTAATTTGAAAAGATACATGTACCCCTGTTTATAGCAGTACTATTTACAATAACCAAGAAATGGAAATAACCTAAATGTCCATTGATGGATGAATGGATAAAGAAAATGTGGTGTAAAAAATACATGGAATATTACTCAATCATAAAAAATAATGAAATGATGCCATTTGCAGCAACCTGGTTGGCTCTAGAGATGATCACACTAAGCCAAATAAAGGAGAAACAGACAAATACCATATTATATCATTTATATCTGGAATCTAAGTGAAGTCACTCAGTTGTGTCTGACTCTTTGCAGCCCCGTGGACTGTAGCCCACCAGGCTCCCCCGTCCATGGGATTCTCCAGGCAAGAATACTGGAGTGGGTTGCCATTTCCTTCTCCAATGCATGAAAGTGAAAAGTGAAGTCGCTGGAATCTGGAATCTAAAATACAATACAAATGAACATATCTACAAAAGAGAAACAGACTTGTAGACCTAGAGAACAGATTAGTGGTGGCCAGTGGAGGAGGGGGTAAGGCAGGGAAGGGTCGGGAGTTTGGGGTTAGAGACACAAGCTATTATATATAGGATGGATGAACAACAAGGTCCTACTGTGTAGCACAGGGGACTATATTCAACACCCTCTCGCACATTATTGATATAAAATGCTGAGGGCCTAGGTTCAATGCCTGGTTGGGAAATTATGATCCCATAAGCTGCATGGTGTGGCCAAAATAATAAATACAAATTAAAAAATAAAATTCAATGATTTTTAGTATAATCATAACATTGCAGAGTAGTCAGTTTTATTTAATTCCAGAACATTCTCGTCATCCCAGGAACAAGTCCTCTACCTGTTAGCAACCACTGCCCATTTCCTTCTTCTCCTTCTGGAGAAGGCAATGGCACCCCACTCCAGTACTCTTGCCTGGAAAATCCCATGGACAGAGGAGCCTGATGGGCTGCAGTCTATGCGGTTGCTAAGAGTCGGACATGACTGAGAGACTTCACTTTTCACTTTCATGCATTGGAGAAGGAAATGGCAACCCACTCCAGTGTTCTTGCCTGGAGAATCCCAGGGATAGGGGAGCCTGGTGGGCTGCCGTCTATGGGGTCGCACAGAGTCGAACACAACTGAAGCGACTTAGCAGCAGCCCATTTTCTTCTTCCTCTAGCTCCTGGAAATCACGAATCTATTTTCTGTTCCTACAGATTTGTCTATTTTGGACATTTTGTTTTGAGAGAATCATATAATATGTGGCCTTTTGTGTCTAGCTCCGTTCAAGGTCTATCCATATTGTAGCACATATCAGAACATTCCTTATTGTTGAATATTTCACTGGCTGGACGCACCACATTTTATCTATTCATCACTTGATGGACATTGGATTGTTTCCATTCTTAGGAGAGGAATTGCTGGGATATACGTGGTGTTGGAGAAGACTCTTGACAGCCCCTTGGACTGCAAGGAGATCCAACCAGTCCATCCTAAAGGAGATCAGTCCTGGGTGTTCTTTGGAAGGAATGATGATAAAGCTGAAACTCCAATACTTTGGCCACCTCATGTGAAAAGTTGACTCAGTGGAAAAGACCCTGATGCTGGAAGGGACTGGGGGCAGGAGGAGAAGGGGAGGACAGAGGATGAGATGGCTGAATGGCATCACTGACTCGATGGACGTGGGTTTGTGTGAACTCCAGGAGATGGTGATGGACAGGGAGGCCTGGTGTGCTGTGATTCATGGGGCTGCAAAGAGTTGAACATGGCTGAGCGACTGAACTGAACTGATGGTAGTTCTGTATAATTTTCTGAGGAACTCCCAAACTGTTTTCCAATGTAAATCTCTCTAAAAGGTCTCTTTCAGCCAGATCACAACACATAGATAAGAATTTCTGTAAGTCTATTCACCAGCTAATAGACTTCTCTAAACAGTAGTCTAGTAATGAAACCCATTCAAGAGGCATCTTATATTATGAAATACTTAAGGGGCCTTATTATGAAGTAACTTTATCTGTGAAAGTGGTGTCCAGGCAAGAAGAACCTGGAGGAAAATATTGAGTGGGGCTCTACAGGTAGTTCTCCTTCTAGCCAAGGATACAGCAGCCTACATCATCATTATAAAAAATGTTTTGTGTGCTGATGCCAGGATTAAACCTACTGGAGGGTAAGAGGGACCTAGCTTTCCTAATGGCATCCAGAGGTGACCCAGAAGCCACAGTCTCTAGCGTCAGAGTCAACTAATTTGCAGGGACTTACTCTGCATGCGTGTCCACAGTCTTACAGCCATGCAACAAATGTTCGTGTGCTTCATTCCCCAGGCCTGGTGGACAGTTCAGCACACAGTCATAGAGGACCAGTCTCTGCCCTCAGTGTGAGAAACGGGTAAGAAACGAGCTACACAATAGTGTGGCAAATGCAACAGCAGCATGGAGTGGGGGTCAGGACAGAGGCCTAAGGCAGCCTTTGAAAGCCAAGGAAAGCTGGGGGAGGAGATACTTGAGGTGATGTGGTCTAGGAATTAGGCAATTGGCATTGGAGGAGGTGAGAGAGAACAACTTGAGCAGAAGAAGCATCATATTTATGCAAGTGACGGAGGCTGGACAGAGAAAGTGCTGCTGGCCCTGGGACTACCTTTAGGAAAGCTGCGAGGTGGGATGACTTCAGGAGTAGGAGATCCTGAAAAACCAAACCAGAGGAAAACAACAGAAATATTTAAAACACAAGTGTGATAAAATCAGTCTATACTGTAAAAAAAAAAAATCCTTCTGGTAGCAGTATGGAGACTGGAAGGGAACCAGCAGGATTAAAGAAAGGAGAGGGATTAAAAACTCAGATCATCAATTTATATAATTCCTATGGTGAAGTCTTTACACTGCTTTGAACTCACTCTGCTGTCATTAAAAAAAAGAAAGAGAGAGGAAATTGAACATATGTCTCTAATGCATGCAGGGTAAGCAATATATTTATCATTGCATACATAAATTACTGCATTAATACATTACATATACAATAAAATGTATAAAAATAGAAAAATTTAAGGATAATACTGATGGAACATCTATAATCTTCCGTCTCTAGTGGCTTATCTTGCACACTGGCAGGTACTCATAGTATTGCCTAGATGCCTGTCTTGGCCTCCCTCTGGCCAAGCTCTCCCCACAGAGCTCACAGGACATGCCCACCTAGAACCAGCATTGCCAGCTTCTGGGTATCACTCGCTGGGTACCCAGGACTCAGAGTTTCTCTGCCCAAATGGTCTCCAGCTTGCTCCCAGGGCCCATGCAGTCTTCTTGCCTGGTCCTCCTTCAACGGAGATGCCAGTGTGATCACCCTGAGGCCCAAGAGTTGGTCAGGAGCAGTAGTGTTGGTTGGGGTTGGACAGGGGCCCTGGTGCGAGGCCTTTTGTGCCACAGGACAGAACTGAGGGCTGCAGAGGAGGGCGGGTGGGCTGTAGACTGAGGCCTCAGAGTTTAGGAGCGTGAGAATTGGCCTGTGAGCTATCTCTGTTGCGGAGACTGCTGTGCTGCAAAAACGAACTCACTGTAAGGAAGCCGGCACTGTCATCACCCACTGAAAACCAGAAAACATTTTCACCTAGAAAATCAGCACATACACGGTGCTGGTGAGACTGCTGAGAATTTGATACTTTCAAGCAGTGTTGGCAGGAGTCTGAATTGAAACCGCCTTTTTGGGAAGGCGATTTGTGAACATATATGTAAAAAATCTTCAAACTAACACTTTGACCCAGTAACATTGCTTCTAAGAACTTACCCTAAGGAAATAATCATGATGTGAGGAAAGATTTATGATGCGGGATCTTCACTGTAATGGTAGAGATGCGGAAGCAATGGGAAGTCAGTTAATATGTTACATCCATGTGATGGACTATTGTGACATGATCAGTAAGTTGGAGATGATGTTGGAGAATAACATTCATTGGCATGAGAAACTGTTAAATGATACAGTCAAATTACTACGGAGAATCTATGTTATGATTCAGTGTTTAAAATATATATGCATAGAAAAAAGGTAAGGCTGTATGTCAATGACCAATTATAGGGGTTTATTTTTTATTTGTGCTTTTATAGGGGTATATTTTTTATTTGTGCTTTTTTACATTTTATACTGAGTTCATCTAATTCTTTTTGTAATCAGAAACAAATTACTTATAATAGTCATAATAGTGAGAGTATCATAACAGTAAGAAATGGGATTGTTCTCAACTAAAAGGGACGAAGATGGAAAGTCAGATTTTACAGATGCTTAAAGGTTAGTGACTCACACAGTCAAAGGCTTTGGCATAGTCAATAAAGCAGAAATAGATGTTTTTCTGGAATTCTCTTGCTTTTTCCATGACCTAGCAAATGTTGGCAATCTGATCTCTGGTTCCTCTGCCTTTTCTAAAACCAGCTTGAACATTGGGAAGTTCATAGTTCACATACTGCTGAAGCCTGGCTTGGAGAATTTTGAGCATTACTTTACTAGCATGCGAGATGAGTACAATTGTGTGGTAGTTGGAGCATTGTTTGGCATTGCCTTTCTTTGGGATTAGAATGAAAACTGACCTTTTCTAGTCTTGTGGCCACTGCTGAGTTTTCCAAATTTGCTGGCATATTGAGTACAGCACTTTCACAGCATCATCTTTCAGGATTTGAAATAGCTCAACTGGAATGCCATCACCTCCACTAGCTTTGTTTGTAGTGATGCTTTCTAAGGCCCACTTGACTTCACATTCCAAGATGTCTGGCTCTAGATTAGTGATCACACCACTGCGATTACCCATGAAGATCTTTTTTGTTCAGTTCTTCTGTGTGTTCTTGCCACCTCTTTTTAATATCTTCTGCTTCTGTTGAGTCCATACCATTTCTGTCCTTTATCGAGCCCATCTTTGCATGAAATGTTCTCTTGGTGTCTCTAATTTTCTTAAAGAGATCTCTAGTCTTTCCCATTCTGTTGTTTTCCTCTATTTCTTTGCATTGATCGCTGAAGAAGGCTTTCTTATCTCTTCTTGCTTATTCTTTGGAACTCTGCATTCAGATGCTTATATCTTTCCTTTTCTCCTTTGCTTTTTACCTCTCTTCTTTCCACAGCTATTTGTAAGGCCTCCCCAGACAGCCATTTTGCTTTTTTGCACTTCTTTTCCATGGGGATGGTCTTGATCCCTGTCTCCTGTACAATGTCATGAACCTCATTCCATAGTTCATCAGGCACTCTATCTATCAGATCTAGGCCTTTAAATCTATTTCTCACTTCCACTGTATAATCATAAGTGCCGGGGGCCAGTG
>SJYC01142600.1:0-58919 GCA_006408675.1 Madoqua kirkii
TAAGCAGACAAAAAAAATAGAAAATATATAGAGAGATTTGAAAACAAAGTTGATCTAATAGGTCATATTGAATGTTTCACCCCAAATGTGGAAATACATATCTTATTCACTGAGTTTATATAAAATACGTCTGAAGCTTCCTAACAAAGATTGATATCATAAAAATCATATTCTCTGGCAAAATACAACAGAAATCAACTTCAAAATGAAAAACACTACATGTTGTGATATTTTAAAATGCACTTCCAGATGATTTACTAATAAAATAAGGAATAATAAAACATCATAAAATAATTAGCACAAAACAATATTCAAAAAAAATATATCTAGAAGTAAGACATGTGAGAGACTTCTGCTTCTGGGAAGACAGAGTACATGTGTGTGCATGAGCGCTCAGTCACTCAAGTCATATCCAGCTCTGCAACCTCATGGATTGTAGCCCACCAGGCTTCTCTGTGCACGGGTTTTCCAGGCAAGAATACTTCTTCAGAAGATCGTCCCAGTCCAGGAATTGAACGTGCATCTCCTGCTTGGCAGGTTGAATGGCATCACTGATTTAATGGACATGTACTTGGGCAAACTCAGGAGATGGTGACGGGAAGCCTGGCATTCTGCAGTCCATGGGATCACAAAGAGTTGGACATGACTTGGCAACTGAACAATAGCAACAACAATATAATAAAAACTCTCAAGAAACTAGGAATAGGATGGAACTTCCTTCACTTGATATAGAACACGGATCAGATACTGTGCTAAATGCTTTACCATTATTATTCCATTTGAAACACACAGCAATTCTATGAAGGAGATAATGTTATGCTCTTCATTTTGTTAGCTGAAGGAGCCAAGTTTTAGAGAGGTTAAGTAATTTACCCAGAATTACATTTTTAGAAAGTGGTCACTGATTCAAATCCAGACTTGTCTGCCTCCCAAGCTAAACTGTTAATAAGCTCTGTTTTCGTGGATTTCACATTCTTCACATGGGAAAAATCCAAAAATTTTAAATAGATTATATGCAATATAATTTCTGCTCTAATGATCTAATAATTTCAAGATATCTCTCAATAACATTTCTCTAAGTGATCCAATCATTTCATACATCTGATTACTCTAATCCTCTGCTATTGGACTTCAGGGTTAGGGTATAGGAGAAGAAACACATTTTCAAAAACATATCTTGAAAACACTATTTCACGTATTTCACACATTAAGTTACTCAGTCTTCACAGTAGCTCTTTGAAGTGAGTACTTTTGTTTTTCCTCAATTTATACTGGAGGTAACTGATGCACAGGGACTATTAAGTAATCAGCACAAGGTCATACAGCTAGTAAAGTGGCACAGTTGGATTTTGAACCTAGGCGTTTTGGCTTCAGAGTTTATTCATTTAAGAGCACACTTAATTTCTGTGCTCTTCATCTCAATCAAGAACATGTATCATTAAAATAAATAAACAAACAATACGTTCCTCATCCCATAATAAGACTTGAAAGTAATAAGACATAAATGAATAATTAACATTTTTCACATGTGAGTTCAGTTTCATTAGGACTAACTTTTTTATGTATTATTATTATTGGTTTACAGGGACTTCAGTAGGATTATTCTGGGTCTTAGCATCTTTATTTTATTATGTAAACAAGGAATCTTGGGAAGATATAAAACATATCAAATCGAAACTAGTGAAATGTAAGTTATTCCTGTATTCAGGTTAAGTAATTCTTCATGGGCACTAGATCTTTCTAAAGCATATGCAATGAAAGAAATTTTTGTTCCAATAATATATGTCACCTAAACTATAAAACAACTTCCCTGAATTATCATGGAATAGCTCAGACCTTGTCTCATGGCTGCCTTCAAATTTTGGTACTACAGATTTGACTTCACTCATTCTGGCGAATGAAATTCCTCCTTAATGTTGTTATATGCTAAATTGTGTTCCCTCAAAAGTCATTGTGTTGAAGCCCTAAGTCTTGTTACTGCAAAATGTGACTGTATATAGTCTTTAAAGAGCTAATCAAGTTAGAAGGGATTATTACCCCTAACTAATCTAACTGGTATCCTTATAAAAAGAAAAAATTGGGACACACAAAGTCATACCAGAGGTGCACATGCCCAGAGGAAAGACCATGCAAAGATTTGGCAAGAATATGGCCACCTACAAGCCAAGGAAAGAGGACTCAGAAGAAATAATCATGCTGCCACCTTGGACTTTTATCCTCCAGAATTGTCAAAAAATACATCTCTGCTGTTTAAGTCACCCAGTCCATGGTATTTTGTTATGGCAGCCCTAGCAAACTAATGCACAAGGTTTTCATGGGTATTCCTGCAATCAATCTACTTCTTTAAACAGATAAAAACATGTGGTACTCATATAATTGACTTTGCCCATATAATTCCTTCCTTTCCCCAACCCAAACAACTTTACCACCATAATTCATCTCCAGTTGAACTTTCTAATTTCTGCCACTAAAATAAACCTATGGGATTCCCTGGTGGCTCAGTGGTAAAGAATCTGCCTGCCAATGCAGAGGCATAAGATCAGTCTCTGAGTGAGGAGAGATCCCCTGGAGAAGGAAATGGCAGCCTACTCCAGTATTCTTGCCGGGGAAATCCCATAAACAGAGGAGCCTGGAGGGCTATAGTACACAGGGTTGCAAAGAGTTGGACATGACTTAAAACTAAACATACACACACACACACATAAGCCTATATATTATACATAAACATGTATCACATAGCTAAGCAACTGAGCACACACAAACATAACTAAAACAATGTAGATGGGAAGGGGGTTCAGGAGGAAGGGTATATACCTATGGAGATTCATGTTGAGGTTTGACAGAAAACAAAATCCTGTAAAATAATTGTCCTTCAATAAAAAATAAATTAATTTTTTAAAAACTTCATGTATATCTAAAACAAAAGAAATTTTAGGCCTTTTCCAGATATGACAGTAACTCTGAAAAATAAGCAATATCTACAAAACTTTTGTGTTTAAAAAATTAAAATAGTGCAATTATTATATTACATTAGAAATTTGTGTGTTGATATTTTGATAGAGGGTGAGTTATATATAGGCAATTCAGAAAAGCATAGTATTAATAAAACAGAAACACAAATAAATTTAGTTAGCATGAAAAATAAATTTCATAAACAATTTGTTGGATGTTGTCATCCTAAATTATTTTGTTCAAATAGAACCAGATAGTGTGTTTATAGATTATCTTTTATATGTATTACTTACAGAAACCCAGACCCTCAATACCACCCTCATCTCCCTCCTACATCACTTAAATACAATCAGAAATTAAGTCCCAAGTCAAGAAAAAACATCAGATCTATTTAGGAAAAAGAAAGAGATGTGTGATTTTTACCAATTCCAAAGGTAGCTTTAAATGCTCATATTATTGCTTTATGCTATTTCCTTATCATCTCATAAGTTCAACTGCACATACCACTAACGTTGCAGTTCTCCTCTATTTTGAGCCATTTCTAAACTACATGAAGAATGTACAAAATTCTTAATATGGCATCAAGTCAACATAGGTGCCTCACTGCTTTAATAGTCTAAGGCCATTACTGGATACCCCTTTTCGTATGCCCCCACTAACCCACTTAGCATTCCTGTCTCACTACCTTGCCTGCTTCTTCTGCTGCCCCAATAGGACAGTTTGCCCTCACAGGTTAAAGGCTCTCTCTTGTTCAACACTGTTCTTTTAACATCTAGAGTGTTGGCTCTGAATGAACTGTGTGCTTGACAGACTTTTTAAATGAACTGGAAGGAAGAAGCCTCCTCTTCTTGACTTTAAGATAAATACCTCCAGATTTTCTTTCAGCATCTAAAATTATGAAGATACGAAAAGAAATCCGAGAAAATAAACAGGAAAACAGGTTCTATAAGAAAAGTGTACAACTGTCTCTGTTTTTTTTCCATTTTTTAATCTTGCAAAGAGTAGACCAAAGGGTTATATAAATGCTTTCAAGTTCATGAAGGATAGCGACCAGTAAACACCTGCCAACAACTGAAAAGGAATTGGGTTTAATTATCAACAAAGGGGTGAAGCACTGTTCACAATCTTAAGAAAGACATCAAGTCCACTGTATGAGCAATTAAGTACTTCAACCCAGGTAAGGCTGTGGTCACTCTGTCTTCAGAAGAGATTCAAATCAAAGTGTCAATTTAGGTAAATTTGGCTTGTACAGGTCTAAGGCAATAATGGAACCAATGACACTACAAAGTCCCTTCTAGCTCTTTGATTTGAATTCTTAGAGAGTCAATTTGAATTAACTTATCCTTTGAATTGACAATCCTTTGACTTACCCTTAGAGAGAGTCAATTTGAAACCACAAACTGAACTTTGAAAAACAACAGACTTTGAACCAGGTGGCACATTAACATTTTTATTGAGCGTTACTGAAATCATGCTTCTGGTTAATGAAAGTATCGCCAAAAAAAGTCATGTGCAAAAAGATTAGTAGGAAAAAATATGTAGGGGCACACTCATCTCCAAGCTGCCACTGAAGTTGTAACCATGGTGTAAAAATTAGTTTGTGATGTGAAAAGCAAATGGTTATAGACAGAATTTGTCAATATTTTTAGCCACAATTTCCAACAGAAATTAAGCTCTAAAACAACTCATTATTTCTATAAACATACCAAAAATAAACTCTTAAAATAGTCTTTAAATAATAATGTTTAATATTTGCATACCGCATGAGATACTGAAACTCTTGCATGATGCATTTTGTTGAAAAACATAGTTTTTTTAAAAAATGGCACCCCACTCCAGTACTCTTGCCTGGGAAATCCCATGGACGGAGGAGCCTGGTGGGCTGCAGTCCATGGGGTCGCTAAGAGTCGGACATGACTGAGCGACTTCACTTTCACTTTTCACTTTCATGCATTGGAGAAGGAAATGGTAACCCACTGCAGTGTTCTTGCCTGGAGAATCCCAGGGACGGGGGAGCCATGTGGGCTGCCGTCTGTGGGGTCACACAGAGTCGGACACGACTGAAGCGACTTAGTAGTAGTAAAGTACCTCTATCCCAGGAAACCCTCCTTTTCTTCATGTATTTTGTTGGTACAGATAATCTGGAGCTGGTGAGGGACAGGGATATTTGGAGGCAAGAGATGAATGAAAATGGCTTTTCCCCCCTGAAGATCTTATACCAAACACTAGGGGAAAGGGGTGCACAATAGTGAGGAACTGGGAAAGGTATAGCAATAAAATCTAGAGTACAGTCTATCACAATTCTGCCCCTGTAGATAGTAACCTCCCAAGCACTCTGCTACACTTTGACTTTATAAAAAGTAATTATTTGAATCAATCCTTACAGGCAGGAAGAAGTAACATATCAAGTACAAGTCACCTCTTTTTTTCAGTCTCCTAAATACATAGAGGGGCTTCTCAGGTGGTACAATGGTGAACAATCCATCTTGCCAATGCAGGAAGTGTGGGTATAATCCCTGGGTCAGGAAAATCCCCTGGAGTAGGAAATGGCAACTCACTGTAGTATTGCTGCCTGGAAAATTTCAGGAACAGAAGAGTCTGGAGGGCTACAGTCCATGGGGTCACAAAAATTGGACAAGTCTTAGGGACTCAGCACACACGCAAATAAACAGAACACTATAGTAATAGATGCAACAGAAGAAAACTAGTTCATTATTCTCCCCTATTTCATTTGTGGTTTGATATTAAGTTAAATAGACACACATAAAATTTTGCATTTTTGAATAAACCATGAAAAATTAATTTGTTCATTACTTCAATCAATCATGTTTATTGAGTGCCTACTATGTGCAGAAAACTGCACAAGGCATTGGAAAATCAATAGCAAACAAGTAAAACAAAATCTCTGTGTTGATAACAGGACTACCAACATTTTCTTATTTAAAAATGAGTTAGTATCTAATTAGAATAATAGGCACTACAAAGAAGAGCAGGATGCAATCAGACATATTTCACTGAGATTTGAACTAGTCTGGAGATCAGGCAAGACTTATTTCAGGATGTGTCTTTTGAAATGAGCTCTGAAAGATGATTAAGATTTAATGCAGTGAAAAATTCCATAAGAACTCATCAGAGAGCGGGAACAGTATGTCAAAGGCACTGAGGTGGGAGCAAGCACAGTATATTCAAGAAAATGAAAAATCCAAATACAGCTCAGTGAAATATGAGGAAAGTGGCCAAGGATGTGCTTGATCAGGCTAAAAAGGATCAGATTTTGTAGAATTCTGCATATCAGATCAAGGATTTGGTCTTATACTGTACTGGTTAGTCTTCATATTATCTATCCAACTCTGTTCGCCTTTAGGCTGACCCTTGGAAACTAAATTACTCAAGTTCCTTGCCCTCCTATTTCCAGTTAGATCTGACTCATAGGAAACAATGACAGGAGAGTTGAGACTGAAGAAGAAATGAAAATCAAGGTACTTCCTCCATGTTTTACCACAGTATCACCGGTGGCATCCTGTCTCTCCATAATTACAGTTCGTGCTGTGTGTAGCTTCCTTCTTAGGTGAACTCACAGTGAGCTTTGGTAATGTATCTTCTCCCCCTTGATCCTTCAATCTGAGGGATGGTAAACAAATTCTAAAGTCTATCTTTATGTTCCGTATTATCTCCTATCAATCCCCCTAACTGTGACCATTGCGTAAAGTCACAATGGTCTTTATTATAATCTCTACACTTGAATTCAACTAATACTCAATAGAACAGCTAAAATTCACTTGCATTTTTCCTTTGCTGATTTTGCTGCAAGAAAAATGGACTGTGTTGAGATAGTCAAGAGTGATGTGAGGGGATGTGTTAGGAGAGACTACCTTATAGGTTTTGTATCTTCTCCCCCTTGATCCTTCAATCTGAGGGATGGTAAACAAATTCTAAAGTCTATCTTTATGTTCCGTATTATCTCCTATCAATCCCCCTAACTGTGACCATTGCGTAAAGTCACAATGGTCTTTATTATAATCTCTACACTTGAATTCAACTAATACTCAATAGAACAGCTAAAATTCACTTGCATTTTTCCTTTGCTGATTTTGCTGCAAGAAAAATGGACTGTGTTGAGATAGTCAAGAGTGATGTGAGGGGATGTGTTAGGAGAGACTACCTTATAGGTTCAATACTTTGGGCACCTGATGCAAAGAACTGACTCATTTGAAAAGACCCTGATGCTGGGAAAGACTGAAGGCAGGAGGAGAAGGAGACGACAGAGGATGAGATGCTTGGATGGCATCACAGACTCAGTGGACATGAGTCTGAGTAAACTCCAGGAGTTGGTGATGGACAGGTAGGCCTGGCGTGCTACAGTCCATGGAGTCACAAAGAGCTGGACATGACTGAGCAATTGAACTGAACTGAACTGAACTATGCATTCAAGGACATGATATTGGCAGCTCTAACTCGGATCCTGTGATGGAAATGAAGAAACAGGACAGACCTGAGAGCTGCTGAGAATTGATCACTGATAGGATTTGTGTGTAAGAAAAAGGGAAGGTTCACTGATAACTCTTATGAGTAACCAAAAGAAATAAAATGTTGGTTGAATAAATAAGTAAAATCTACATTAGCAAGCACACATATGCAAAAAAATACTTATGACATTAATAAGGATAAATGGAAGATTTTGAATTCTACAAAATTTTAAAATAGGGAAAAGAAAAAAGCCAAAAACTGTACTTTAGCATCAGTCAACATTTACAGAGTGTCTATGTGCAAGGCACTGTGAAAGGTAATCAAAAGAGTCAGCATAGAACGTAGGTTGGAAACTCGACTCTGAAAGCAGATTATCTAGGTTTAGTTCATAACTGTGGATTTATAGGACAGAAGGAGGGACAGAAAGGATAAAACAGTAAGCAAGAGGGAGAGAGAAGGAGAAGTAGTTAAATATAGCAACCTAACTCACTGGGATATATTTTATATGTAAAGTTGTAGCACAAATTGTAAGTGACCGAGAGGGATTTTTTTAGGTGACGTCATAACAAGTTTTTCAATTTGAGGCCCATGAAGGTTCTCAAATGATTTTTTAATAGCTAAAGTTAATTAACTTTTTGAGCTCTCTTTTTGTATCAGGCACTATGCTAAGTATTTTACAGATATAGAATATTAATTATCTCATTATGCTTCTATTAACTCCATCTCTTTACCAGAAAGGAAATTCTGCAGATACCAAGGCACCTGAAATATTTCTGGTTTAGTCTTGCCTAACAAAAGAAACGGCAATGGCACCCCACTCTAGTACTCTTGCCTGGAAAATCCCATGGACGGAGGAGCCTGGTAGGCTGTAGCCCATGGGGTCGCTAAGAGTTGGACATGACCGAGCGACTTCACTTTCACTTTTCTCTTTCGTGCATTGGAGAAGGAAATGGCAAACCACTCCAGTATTCTTGCCTGGAGAATCCCAGGGACAGCAGAGCCTGGTGGGCTGCCATCTATGGGGTCGCAGAGAGTCGGACACGACTGGAGCGACGTAGCAGCAGCAACAGCAGCAGCAGCAGCAGCAGCAGCAGCAGCAACAAAAGAGAGGTTTCCACTATACTCCTCAGTACAATGACATTTAAAGCCTTCCTTTATTCTGAAATACCTTTCAAACTTTCCCTGGTAGCTCAGCTGGTAAAGAATCCGCCTGCATTCGATCCCTGGAGAAAACAGCTACCGATACCCACTCCAGTATTCTGGCCAGAATTCCATGGACTGTTTAATCCATGGGGTTGCAAAGAGTTAGACACAACTGAACAACTTTACTTTCACTGTTCAAATCTTTAGTTAGAAAGGGCGTTAGGAATTAATTAATCCAAATTCTCAAACCCTTTCATACTTCAAAGATATAGAAACTAAGTCTCAGAATAATAAGTAATGGGACTTCTCTGGTGGTCCAGTGATTAAGAGTTCACCTTCAAATGCAGGTGACTTGGCTTCAATTTCTCAGACTAAAGGAACTAAGATCCCACAATCTCTCTCCATAACTACTGAGTCTGTGCACCACAATAAAACATCCCGCATGCCATAACAAAGATTCTGTGTGTCTCAACTAAGACCCAATACAGCCAAGAATAAATAAATAAATATTTAAATGTTAAAAAAAGAAGTAACTTACATAAGGTTAAGCAACTGGAAAGTCTCTGAGGTGGCACTTTAAATATCCCAGCAATCCCTTAGTAAAATGCTTAATATCTTTCAATTTTCTAGTATCACATTTTGAAACTATGTCCAAGTTTAAATTAAATTATATTTTGTTAAATTAGTTTTCTTCATCAATATTCTTTTTTGAGATTACCTAGATGGCTATGATATTTGAACCTTTAATCTAAAACATCTAAGGAAAACAACACATTATAAGCCATGGGCCTACATTATTTGCTATATCAACAATACATAATATTCTGCTTGGAAAAGTAAATGCAACTAAAGCTGAAATTAACTTAGTACCTAGGAAAACCAACGCATTTATTTTATATGAGAGTGACCACAGATAAATTTGTAATCTTTATAAACTTCAGTTTTTACTGTTCTTTTAGTTTTATTAAAATTGTTCATCTTTGCTCTCAGAGAGTAGGCTTGAGATAAATCATTTTTTAAACCATATGTTACTTGCATCCTCTGTGGTAGAGACAGCTGCATATTAACTAAATCACCTTCCATTTTCATTGTGGACACACTGCTCAAGGTACATTTCCCAGTTTCCCTGCCTCTGTGGGGGAAGGTACACATAACTGAGCACTACATAAAATAATTTGGGAATTTTTTGTACAATGACATTTAAAGCCTTCCTTATTCTGAAATACCTTTCAAACTTTCCCTGGTAGCTCAGCTGGTAAAGAATCCGCCTGCATTCGATCCCTGGAGAAAACAGCTACCGATACCCACTCCAGTATTCTGGCCAGAATTCCATGGACTGTTTAATCCATGGGGTTGCAAAGAGTTAGACACAACTGAACAACTTTACTTTCACTGTTCAAATCTTTAGTTAGAAAGGGCGTTAGGAATTAATTAATCCAAATTCTCAAACCCTTTCATACTTCAAAGATATAGAAACTAAGTCTCAGAATAATAAGTAATGGGACTTCTCTGGTGGTCCAGTGATTAAGAGTTCACCTTCAAATGCAGGTGACTTGGCTTCAATTTCTCAGACTAAAGGAACTAAGATCCCACAATCTCTCTCCATAACTACTGAGTCTGTGCACCACAATAAAACATCCCGCATGCCATAACAAAGATTCTGTGTGTCTCAACTAAGACCCAATACAGCCAAGAATAAATAAATAAATATTTAAATGTTAAAAAAAGAAGTAACTTACATAAGGTTAAGCAACTGGAAAGTGTCTGAGGTGGCACTTTAAATATCCCAGCAATCCCTTAGTAAAATGCTTAATATCTTTCAATTTTCTAGTATCACATTTTGAAACTATGTCCAAGTTTAAATTAAATTATATTTTGTTAAATTAGTTTTCTTCATCAATATTCTTTTTTGAGATTACCTAGATGGCTATGATATTTGAACCTTTAATCTAAAACATCTAAGGAAAACAACACATTATAAGCCATGGGCCTACATTATTTGCTATATCAACAATACATAATATTCTGCTTGGAAAAGTAAATGCAACTAAAGCTGAAATTAACTTAGTACCTAGGAAAACCAACGCATTTATTTTATATGAGAGTGACCACAGATAAATTTGTAATCTTTATAAACTTCAGTTTTTACTGTTCTTTTAGTTTTATTAAAATTGTTCATCTTTGCTCTCAGAGAGTAGGCTTGAGATAAATCATTTTTTAAACCATATGTTACTTGATCCTCTGTGGTAGAGACAGCTGCATATTAACTAAATCACCTTCCATTTTCATTGTGGACACACTGCTCAAGGTACATTTCCCAGTTTCCCTGCCTCTGTGGGGGAAGGTACACATAACTGAGCACTACATAAAATAATTTGGGAATTTTTTAGTTTTGAATTTCTCATTTTCCTGCCTCCAAATTATTTTTAGGCCATTGACAGAAAATGTTACTAAAGCCCTATTTTAGAAGGATACTTTGCTTCTGATTTTTAACTATTAGCTGCTCTAAGAGCTTCAAACAGCTTCATATTCTCTCACACTGCCCTCCTTTTCCTCTCTCATCTTTTCATCTTTTTTATTGTTCACAAGCAACTTTATAATCTATCTCCACTGTAACAAGTATTAATGCTGGCCCAGAGTCAAATGGGAAAGAAACAGCTTATATCTTTGATGTCTCTCCATTTCTGCTTTGTTCATCTCTACCTATTTAGCCTCTCTCTGTTTATCAAGATCATCCTGCACCTTTTCCTCATGCCCAGACATCCCCATTATAGATCTTGCTTACCAGAAATCAAGCTTTTCTTCAAAACATTCCTTTTTCAAACAAGATTTTATTGTCTGCTGTTAGATTTCTTCAGATTTGCCATGTAGTTCTCAGAATGACAATGACGTAAACTCATCTCTGCTATAATATTAACGGCTACCTAAATTTTATTCTCTTTAGAGGGGTTATCCTTTAAGACTAGACTCTGTATTTGAACATAAGAATGAATGTGTAATGGTGAAATTCCAGTGTAATGGCTGGGATGAGAGATAGGGCATTTAATATTATCATCCACTAGTTTTTTTTTAATTAATCTATTTTCTATTGAAGGATAACTGCTTTACACAATTTTGTTGTATTCTGTCAAACCTCAGCATGAATCAGCCATAGGTATACATATATGTCCCCTCCCTATTGAAGCTCCCTCTCATCCTTCTCCCCATGCCACCCCTCTAGGTTGATACAGAGCCCCTGTTTGAGTTTCCTGAGCCATATAGCAAATGCATGTTGGCTATCTATTTTACATATGATAATGTAAGTTTCCATGTTATTCTTTCCATATATCTCGCCCTCTCCTCCCCTCTTCCCATGTCCATAAGTCTATTCTCTATGTCTGTTTCTCCGTTGCACCCCTTTCTGTTTCTCCACTGAATGCCTTTAAGTAAATTGTTCAGTACCATTTTTCCAGATTCCATACACTTGTGTTAGAACATGGTATTTATCTTTCTCTTTCTGACTCTCTTCATTCTGTATAATAGGTTCTAGGTTCATCTACCTCATTAGAACTAACTCAAATGCATTCCTTTTTATTGCTGAGTAATATTCCATTGTGTATATATAACATGACTTCTTTATGCATTCATCTGTCAATGGACATCTAGGTTGCTCCCATGTTCTGGCTATTGTAAATAGTGATGCAGTGAACAATGGGATCCATGTGTCTCTTTCAATTTTGGTTTCCTCAGGGTATATGCCTAGGAGTGGGATTGCTGGGTCATATAGTGGTTTTATTCCTAGTTTTTTAAGGACTCTTTATACTGTCATCCATAGCGGCTGTATCAATTTACATTCCCACCAACAGTTCAGAGGTGTTTCCTTTTCTCCACACCCTTTCCAGCATTTACTGTTTGTGGACTTTTTGATGAGGGCCATTCTGAGTGGTGTGAAGTGATATTTCATTGTAGCTTTGATTTGGATTTCTCTAATAATGAGTGATGTTGAGCATCTTTTCATGTGTTTGTTTGCCATCTGTATGTCTTCTTTGGAGAAATGTCTGTTTAGGTCTTCTTCCCAATTTTTTGCTTGGGTTGTTTGTTTTTCCGGTATTAAGTTGAATGAGCTGCTTGTATATTTTGGAAATTAATCCATTGTCAGTTGTTTCATTTGCTATTATTTTCTCCCATTCTAAGGAGTGTCTTTTCACCTTGCTTAGGAGTTTCCTTTGCTGTGCAAAAGTTTTAAGTTTAATCAGGTCCCACTTGTTTACTTTGGTTTTTATTTCCTTATTCTAGGAGGTAGGTCATAGAGAATCTTGCTTTGATTTATGTCATCAAGTGTTCTATGTTTTCCTCTGAAGAGTTTTATAGTTTCTGGTCTTACATTTAGGTCTTTAATCCATTCTGAGTTTACCTTTGTGTATGGTGTTAGGAAGTGTTCTAATTTCATTCTTTTACATGCAGATGTCCAGTTTTCCCAGCACCATTTATTGAAGAGGCTGTCTTTGCCCCATTGTATATTCTTGACTCCTTTGTCAAAAATAAGGTACCCATAAGTTCATGGGTTTATTCTTCGCTTTCTACCTTGATCCATTGGTCTGTATTTCTGTTTTTGTGCCAGTACCATACTGTCTTAATGACTGTAGCTTTGTAGTATAACCTGAAGTCAGGAAGGTTGATTCCTCCAGCTTTATTCTTCTTGCTCAAGAGCGCTTTGGCTATTTGGGATCTTTTGTGTTTCCATATGCATTGTGGAATTTTTTGTTCTAGTTCTGTGAAAAATGCCATTGGTAATTTGATAGGTATTGCATTAAATCTGCAGATTACATTTGGTAGTATAGTCATTTTCACAGTATAGATTATCCTACCCAGGAACATGGGATTTCTCTCCATCTGTTTATGTCATCATTGATTTATTTCATTAGTGTCTTATAATTTTCTCTGTACAGTTGCTTTGTCTCCTTAGGTAAGTTTATTCCTAGATATTTAATTCTTTTTGTTGCAATGGTGAAAGGGACTGATTCCCTAATTGCTCTTTCTGATTTTACATTGCTAGTATATAGAAATTCAAGTGATTTCTGTGTATTGACTTTGTATCCTGCAACTTTGCTAAATTCACTGATTAGCTCTAGTAATTTTCTGATACTATCTTTGGGGTTTTCTATGTACAGTATCATGTCATCTGGAAACAGTGAGAGCTTTATTTCTTCTTTTCTTATCTGGATTCCTTTTATTTATTTTTCTTCTCTGATTGCTGAAGCTAGGACTTCCAGTTGAATAATAGTGGCAAAACTAGACGCCATTGTCTTGTTCCTGATCTTAGGGGGAATGCTTTCAGTTTTTCACCATTGAGGATAATGTTTGCTGTAGGTTTATCATATATGGCTTTTATTATGTTGAAATGTGTTCCTTCTATGCCCGTTATTTGAAAAGTTTTAATGGTAAATAGGTGCTGAATTTTGTCAAAGGCTTTTTCTGCATCTATTCAGATGATCATATGGTTTTATCTTTCAATTTGTTGATATGGTATATCATATTGATTGCTTTGCATATACTGAAGAATCCTTGCATCCCTGGAATAAACCCAACTTGATCATGTGTATGAACCTTTGATGTGTTACTGAATTCTGTTGCTAAACTTTTGTTGAGGATTTTTCCATCTATGTTCATCAGTGATATTGATCTGTAGTTTTCTTTTTTTGTGTTGTCTTTGTCTGGTTTTGGTATCAGGGTGATGGTGGCCTCATAGAGTGAGCTTGGAAGTGTTCCTTCTTCTGCAATTTTTTTTGAAAGAGTATTAGAAGAATAGGCATTAGCTCTTCTCTAAATGTTTGATAGAACTATCCTGTGAAGCCATCTGGTCCAGGGTTTTTGTGTTTTGGGAGATTTCTGATCACAGCTTCAATTTCAGTGCTTATGATTGGCTTGTTCATAATTTCTATATCTTCGTGGTGCAGTCTTGAAAGATTGAACTTTTCTAAGTATCTGTCCATTTCTTCCAGGTATCCATTTTATTGCCCTATAGTTGTTCACGATAGTCTCTTATAATCCTTTGTATTTCTACATTGTCTGTTGTAAGTGCTCCTTTTTCATTTTTAATTCTTTTGATTTTTCTCTCTTGTTCTTGATGAGTCTGGCTAAAGGTCGGTCAATTTTATCTTCTCAAAGAACCAGTTTTTAGTATTATTAATCTTTTTAATTGATTCTTTCATTTCTTTTTCATTTATTACTGCTCAGATCATCATGATTACTTTCCTTCTACTAATTTTGTTTTTTTTTTTCCCTTCATTTTCCAGTTGTTTTAGCTGTAAACTTAGGTTTTCTATTTGATGTTTTTCTTGTTTCTTGAGGTAGGATTGTACTGCTATAAACTTTCTTCTTAGAACAGCTTCTGCTGCATCTCATAGGTTTTGAGTTGTCGTGTTTTCATTGTCATTTGTGTCTAGTGATTTTTTTTTTCATTTCCCTTTTGAGTTTCTTCAGTAACCTGTTGGTAAATGTGCTGTTTAATCCCCATGTCTTTGTGTTTCTTACAGATTTTTCCTATAATTTATATCTAGTCTCACAGCATTGTGGTCGGAAACATGCTTGATGTGATTTCAATTTCCTTAAATTTCCTAAGGTTTGATTTGTGACCCAAGATGTGGTCTATCCTAGAGAATGTTCCATGTGCCCTTGAGAAAAAGGTGTACTCTTCTCCATTTGGATGGAATGTCCTGAAGATATCAGTAAGATCCATATCCTCTAATGGATCATTTAAGACTTGTGTTTGCTTATTAATTTTCTGTTTTGATGATCAGCCCATTGGTGTGAGTGGGTTACTGTGAGTGGGTTCCCTGTGTTACTGTCAATTTCTCTTTTTATGTGTGTTAGTGTTTTTCCTAGGTGTTGAGGTGCTCCTCTGTTGGGTGCATCAGTTCAGTTCAGTTCCGTTCAGTCTCTCAGTCGTGTCTGACTCTGTGACTCTATGAATTGCAGCACACGAGGCCTCCCTGTCCATCACCAACTCCCAGAGTTCACTCAGACTCATGTCCATCAAGTCAGTGATGCCATCTAGCCACCTTAACCTCTGTCGTCCCCTTCTCCTCCTGCCATCATCAGAGTCTTTTCCAGTGAGTCATCAACTCTCCCCATGAGGTGGCCAAAGTACTGGAGTTTCAGCCTCAGCATCATTCCTTCTAAGAAATCCCAGGGCTGATCTCCTTCAGAATGGACTGGTTGGATCTCCTCACAGTCCAAGGGACTCTCAAGAGTCTTCTCCAACAACACAGTTCAAAAGCATCAATTCTTTGGCACTCAGTCTTCTTCACAGTCCAACTCTCACATCCATACATGACCATAGGAAAAACCATAGTCTTGACTAGATGGACCTTAGTCAGCAGAGTAATGTGTCTGCTTTTGAATATGCTATCTAGGTTGGTCATAACTTTTCTTCCAAGGAGTAAGCGCCTTTTAATTTCATGGCTGCAGTCACCATCTGCTGTGATTTGGGAGCTCAAAAAAAACAAAGTCTGACATTGTTTCCACTGTTTCCCCACCTATTTCCCATGAAGTGATGGGACCAGATGCCACAATCTTTGTTTTCTGAATGTTGAGCTTTAAGCCAACTTTTTCACTCTCCACTTTCACTTTCATTAAGAGGCTTTTTAGTTCCTCTTCACTTTCTGCCATAAGGGTGGTGTGATATCTGCATATCTAAAGTTATTGATATTTCTCCCAGCAATCTTGACCTGCCTCTTGAGAAATCTGTATGCAGGTCAGGAAGCAACAGTTAGAACTGGACATGGAACAACAGACTGGTTCCAAATAGGTAAAGGAGTATGTCAAGGCTGTATATTGTCACCCTGCTTATTTAACTTATATGCAGAGTACATCATGAGAAAAGCTGGACTGGAACAAACACATACTGGAAGTTGGGTGCATAGATATTTACAATTCTATGTCTTCCTCTTTGATTGATCCCTTGATCATTATGTAGTGTCCTTCCTTATCTCTTGTAATCTTCTTTATTTTATGGTCTGTTTTGTCTTATATGAGAATTGCTACTCCAGCTTTCTTGTGCTTCCCATTTGCATGGAATATATTCTTCCATCCTCTCCTTTTCAGTCTGTATGTGTCTTGAAGTCCGAAGTGGGCTTCTTGTAGACAGCATATATATGGATCTTGTTTTTTACCCATTCAGCCAGTCTGTGTCTCTTGGTTGAAGCATTTAATCCATTTACATTTAGAGTAATTATTGATATACATGTTTCTATTGCCATTTTCTAACTGTTTGGAGTTGATTTTGTAAATCTTTTTTCTCCTGTTTTATTTTTTTGACTATATAAGTTCCTTTAACATTTGTTGTAAAGCTATTTGGTGGTACTGAATTCTCTTAACTTTTGCTTGTTTGAAAAGTTTTTTATTTCTCCATCAATTTTGATTGAGATCTTTGCTGGCTACAGTAACCTTAGTTGTAAATTAGTCCCTTTCAATACTTTAAATATATCCTGCCATTTCCTTCTGGCCTGCAAAGTTTCTGCTGAAAGGGCAGCTGTTAAGCATATGGGATTTCCCTTGAATGTTACTTGCTGCTTCTCCCTTGCTGCTTTTAAAATTCTTTCTTTGGTTTAGTCTTTGTTACCTTGATTAGTATGTGTCTTGGTGTGTTTCTCCTTGGGTTTTTTCTGTATGGGACTCTTCGTGCCCCTTAATTGACTATTTCCTTCTCTATGTTGGAGAAATTTTCAACTATAATCTCTTCTAAAATTTTCTCATACCCTTTCTTTTTCTCTTCTTCTTCTCGGATCCCTTTAATTTGAATGTTGGTGCATCTGATATGGTCCCAGAGGTCTCTGAAATGGCCCTCAGTTCTTTTCATTCTTTTTGCTTTATTCTGCTCTTCAGAAGTTATTTCCACCATTTTATCTTCCAGCTCACTGATTCATTCTTCTGTTTCAGATAGTCTGCTATTGATTCCTTCTAGAGTATTATAGAGTATTTTTAATCTCAGTAATTGTGTTGTTTGTTTGTGTATGCTTATTCTTTAGTTCTTCTAGGTCTTTGTTAATGGATTCTTGCATTTTCTCCATTTTGTTTTCAAGGTTTTTGATCATCTTTACTATCATTATTCTGAATTCTTTTTCAGGTAATTTTCCTATTTCCTCTTCATTTATTTGGACTTATGTGTTCCTAGTTTGTTCCTTCATTTGTGCAGTATTTGTCTGCGTTTTCTTTTTTTTTTTTTTAAGTTATTGTGTTAAGGTCTCCTTTTCCTAGGCTTCAAGCAAAGTTGAATTCTTTCCTTGAAGAAGGTTGAATTCTTTCTTCCTTTTGGCTTCTGCCCTCCTAAGGTTGGTCCAGTGGTTTGTGTGAGCTTCATATAGGATGAAATTTGTGCTGAGTTTTTGTTTGTTTGTTTTTCCTCTAATAGGCAAGGCTGAGTGAGGCTGTACTCCTGTCTGCTAATGCTGGTTTTGTATTTTTGTTTGTTGTTTAGATGAGGTGTCCTGCAGAGGGTGCTACAGGTGGTTGAATGATTGCAGGTCTTATATTCAAGTGGTTTCCTTTGTGTGAGTTCTCCCTATTTGATACTCCCTAGGGCTAGTTCTCTGGTATTCTAGGGTCCTGGAGTCAAGTCTCTCTTTCCAAAGGCTCAGGGATTGATCTCTGTTCAGGAACAGGGATTCCACAAGTGGTCTGTTATGGAATTATGGGATAGTAAAACAAATATTCAAAAACAACCAAAAATGAACCCCAGACAAATGGCATTACAAAACAGGCAAATAATAATTAAAATAATGGAATATACACATATACATATATTCCCATATGCAAAGTGAAAACAGTCCAATAAAAATGAAGTACAGTAGTTTGATCTGGTGAACAAAAGAAATCAAACCAGTTAAGAATAAAACTAACTTAAGCACAAACTAGAAAACAAAACTAAAGTAAGGTGCAGAGTGGAGAATAAAGCAATGAAAACAAAACTAACAAATATCTTGTGAAGAAAGGAAAGAAAAAAAAAGAAAGAAAGAATAGGTGTGAAAAGTTAAATAGAGGCTGACAAAGAAAACATATCTACATTAAAGACTAACTGAAAGGGGAAAAGAATAGTAGGAAAGGCAAACGAAGGAGTAAATGTAGAAAACATAATAGGTTTGAAAAATTAAAATTATAAAAAAAGAGAAATGAGAGAAAAAGAGAAGAAGAAAGAAAAAAGTAGGGAAGAAAAGGAAAACTTCACAGAACTGCAAAAGCCCAGTGTAGAGGCAGAGGTTTATCACAACAATAGAAAGTGTGACTGAATATACATATATGCATATACACCCATATGCAAAATCAAAACAGTCCAACAAAAGTACAATAGATTGACCCAGCAAGCAAAGAAAACCCAAAATTGTATCTACCAGACAAAAACTAACTAAAGCACAAACTGGAAAACAAAACTAAAGCAAGGTGCCAATTAGGGAATAAAGCAATGAAAATAAAACTAACAAATATGTTAAGAGGAGAGAAAGAGAAAGAAAAAAAAAGAAAGAACAGATATGCAATGTTAAATAGAAGTAGATAAAGAAGACATATATGTTAAAGATTAACTGCAAGGGTAAAAGAAGAGTAGGAAAAGGAAACAAAGGAATAAAAGTAAAAATAATAATAGTAATGTTTGAAAAATTAAAATTAATAAAATAGAAAGAAGAAAAAAAGAGGAAAACTCCACAGAACTGCAAAAGCCTAATGTAGAGGCAGAGGTTTATGACAACAATAAAAAATGTGACTGAGGGGTAAAAAAAAGCTCAAAAGCTTAATTGGATTTCTTAGTGCCAATAAAATCAACACCTACAACAGAAGGGGGAAATGGGGGAGGGGGCGGCGGAATCCAAAAGAATCTACAAAACAAGTCAAAAATAAGAAAAATATCTGTTTTTCTTGAGTCTCTGCTGCAAGAGTCCTTTCCTGTGCTGGAATCACAGTTCACCTTACATCCTTGGATGCCGTCCAACAATGTAATGATCTCTGGACCTGCTGTGGGGGCTGCTCAGATTCTAATCTGGTCGTACTCCTGCGTGTTCCTGCCTCCAATGTCCCTAGCTATCAAAGCTAGTGTGGTTTCTTTTGTGGGAGAGCTCAACGGCCTTTTATATATTCCATAGACAGAGTCTGCTTAGTTGATCCTATGGATTTAATCTGCAGCTTGTACAACTGGTGGGGAGGTATTGGGTTTTCTTCCTTAGTCTGTTATTCCATATCCAGTTCTGTTGCTTCCTGACCTGCATACAGATTTCTCAAGAGGCAAGTCAGGTGGTCTGGTATTCCCATCTCTTTTGGAATTTCCCACAGTTTATTGTGATCCACACAGTCAAAGGCTTTGGCATAGTCAATAAAGTAGAAATACATGTTTTTCCGGAACTCTCTTGCTTTTTCCATGATCCAGCTCTGTCTCTTATACACATCTAGATGTGTATAAGAGACAGCCACTGTACTTTGTTATAAATCACTGTGTCCTTGCTATGTAAAAATGTAACTTTATCACTATCTTAACACTAAATAGATCTTAAGGAGAACATTGGTGAAAGGATTTTCATTTGTTGGGCTGATGTTTGCTGCTAAATCTCCATATTCCCTGCCTTTATAATAAATATAAGTAGCATATAGGAGAAATAAGGATTAACCTTTAAGATTAATCATGTTAAACTTGGGTTAAATAAATTCCTTTCTTGATTGTAACTCACTACACCCTCACCCTATAGGAATGCAACTTTATTTGGAGGGTGGTGCCTGGTTTAAGAAAAAACATGCTTGGAAAAAATAAGTTTTTTGGTTATCAGAAAGAAAAGGTTGTAAATGTCAGCAGGCAAAAATGGCTTGAAGATGATGTAAAACCCCTAAGACCTTTTTTTATGTGAAGCACCTGATTTTGATAAAGGTCAGGACTGCTGACCCCCGCGTGACTCTGTATTCATCCCTATATGTAACAAAAGGTATATAAGAAAATCGGAAAAATAAAGAAATGGGATCAGCTCCTAGAAAGACTGACTCCCCCATGTCATTCCTTCTTGCTCCCCATTTTCCTGGCTGAATTCCCATCTGGAGCATGGATGCTATTCCATGAGAACCAAGTTATTCAGTCTCTTTTTCCCCACTAATTTTCCTACTACACTATCAGTTTCTAATCTGTCTCTTTATCTGTAAATAAATATGTATTTTTCCAAGGTGGATGCCGACTCCGTCCCTACCTTCTAATCACCCTGGATCCACTGGGGCTGGACCCCAGCACATAATGGATTTGATTTAGGTCATACCTAAATGGTCTATCAGTTTTCCCTACTTTCTTCAATTTAAGTCTGAATTTCTGAGCCACAGTCAGCTCCTGGTCTTGTTTCTGTTGACTATATAGAGCTTCTCCATCTTTGGCTGCAATGTTTTCCCTACTTTCTTCAATTTCAGTCTGAATTTGGTAATAAGGAGTTGATGATCTGAGCCACAGTCAGCTCCTGGTCTTGTTTTTGTTGACTATATAGAGCTTCTCCATCTTTGGCTGCAAAGAATATAATCAATCTGATTTCGGTGTTGACCATCTGGTGATGTCCATGTGTAGAGTCTTCTCTTGTGTTGTTGGAAGAGGGTGTTTGCTATGACCAGTGCATTTTCTTGGCAAAACTCTATTAATCTTTGCCCTGCTTCATTCCACATTCCAAGGCCAAATTTCCCTGTTACTCCAGGTGTTTCTTGATTCCCTACTTTTGCATTCCAGTCCCCTATCATAAAAAGGATATCTTTTGGGGGTGTTAGTTCTAAAAGGTCTTGTAGGTCTTCATAAAACCATTCAACTTCAGCTTCTTCAGCATTACTGGTTGAGGTTAGACTTGGATAACTGTGATACTGAATGGTTTGCCTTGGAGACGAACAGAGATCATTCTGTCGTTTTTGAGATTGCATCCAAGTACTGCATTTCAGACTCTTTTGTTGACCATGATGGCTGCTACTCTCTTTCTTCTGAGGGATTCCTGCCTGCAGTAGTATATATAATGGTCATCTGAGTTAAATTCACCCATTCCAGTCCATTTCAGTTCATGATTCCTAGAATGTCGACGTTCACCCTTGCCATCTCTTGTTTGACCACTTCCAATTTGCCTTGATTCATGGACCTGACATTCCAGGTTCCTATGCAACCCCTACAGGTGACTCAGCATTATCGCCTTGCTTCCATGGCTGCCTGGCTTTCCTCCACAGGCATTTCCCACCACGATCTCATTCCTCACATCCCCTTGATCTGTGTCTCCGCAGTCAATAGCAGCCCTCGCACTGGGATTGCTCCACAGTCCCTAAACTCCAGCCCCCAGCCGGTGCCCCTTCCAGAAGACCCATGTTCCTGCCTGGCATATATATGGCTGTGGCAAGGACTGTCTGATTCTCATTCCATTTAGGCTGCCACAGATCAGCTGTTTCATCCTCAGCCTTCATTGTTTCTCCTCTGACTTAGACTATTGCCCTGCTGTGGGGATCAGACCTCTGCTTCAGTTCCCCCAACCACGGAGGGCAGGTCCAGTCCTACTACCACTCCTGTTTTTCCCCCTAGTTCCTTTATCCTACCAAGTTTTGCCTGGTTCTATATATTCTCTTCTGCTGGTCAGGTATTCCTGTCTGATCTCAGCTGGTGTTCTGCATGCACTTCTATGTCTGAAGGTGTATTCCTAATGTGTCCATGGAGAGAGATGTACTCCACATCCTCCTACTTCTCTGCCATTTTGTTCTCAGATCCACCCACTAGTTTTGACTAACTGTAAATATAACTGGGCTTCCCAGGTACTTCCCAGGCACTACCGGTAAAGAACCTGCCTGCCAATGCAGGAGACAGGAGACGAGAGTTTGATCTCTGGGTTGAGAAAATCCCCTAGAGGAAGACATGGCAACCCACTTCAGTATTCCTTCCAGGAGAATCCCATGAACAGAGAAGCCTGGTGGGCTACAGTCCATAGGGTCACAAAGAGTCAGACACGACTGAAGGCATTTAGCACACATGCACAATATAACAAGTAGACAACACTGGTTTGCTTTACACTGCAGCTTCCTTTTTTACTTCTGATATATTCTATACCAGTGTTTCTCAACCTTTAGCATTTATCAAAATTTCCTAGAGGTCCTGTTAAAACCCAGATTTATAGGTGCCAACTCCACTGATTTTGATTCAGTAGTTCAGGGGTAAAGTGTATTAATATGTGTTTCTAAAGAAAGATCCCAAATATATTGATGGTGGTGGTATAAAAAAGGTCACACTTTAAGTACCACTGGTATACAGAGTAACTTGAAGATTATAGGAGACTTGGGAAGAAAAGTTTCATAAAATTCCAGTTGAAATAGACATGATAAAATCTGGTTCAATTTTCAATATGAACTTTTTCAACAAAAGAATTATTGTATAATTTAATCCTACAGCTAGAAGGGAATTTAGTGATTATCAAGTCTAGTGCGTGCATGCATGGTGTCACTTTAGTCGTGTCCAACCCACTGCAACCTTATGGACTGTTGCCCATCAGGATTCCCTGTCCATGGGATTCTCCAGGCAAGAATACTAGAGTGGGTTGCCATACTCTCCTCCAGGGTATCTTCCTGACTCAGGGATCAAACCTGCATCTCCTGCAGCTCCTGAATTGCAGGCAGATTACAAATTGCTGAGCCACCAGGGAAGTACATCAAATTAGTCCTATCATTAAACAGATGAGATGGTGTGCTGCAATTCATGGGGTCTCAAAGAGTCGGACACGACTGAGCGACTGAACTGAAAGGTTAGTATCATGGTATAAACTGTGTTCTCCCCAGATTTATTTGTTGAAGACCTAACCTCGTATCTCAGAATATGCTTGTATACAGAGATAGTGCCTGTAAAGAAGTAATTAAGGTAAAATAAGGTTACATGGGTGGACTCTGGTGCAATATGACTAGTGTTCTTATACGAAAAGTATATGAAGGCTTCCCTGGTGGTTCAGTGTAAAGAATCTGCCTGCCAGTGCCGGAGACCCAAGTTTGGTCCCTGACCTGGGAAGATCCCACATGTCGAGTAGCAACTAAGCCCGTGTGCCACAACAACTGAGTCTGTGCTCTAGAGCCTGGGAACTGCAACTCCTGAGCCCACACGTGCAGCTGCTGAAGCCTGCGAACCCTAGAGCCTGTGCGCCACTACAGGAGACGCCACTGTAACGACCAGCCCAGGCCCGGCCACCAACAGCAGCCCTGCTCGCTGCAGCTAGAAAAAGGCCCACTCAGCAGCGAAGACCAGCACAGCCAAAGACAAATGTATAATATATAAAAAGTGTACCAGGACACAGGCCACACAGAGCCCAAGGCGCAACCACGTGCGGAGAGAAGGCGCCCACCTGCTAGCCAGAAGGAGAGGCCTCTGGGAAACCAGACCTGCCAACACCTTGATCTCAGGCTCCCAGCCTCCAGAACTGTGAGACAGTCAAGTCCTGCTGTTTAAGCCGCCCAGTCTGTGGTGTTTTGTTACGGCAGCCCTAGCGAACAATGCAGCTAGTCCTGTTGACATGGAGAAAGAGGACTGACTCTAAGATGACCCCCTCAGGCGATGTCTGCACAGGGTAAGGACGCTGGTGGAAGAGATGAATGGCTGAGCTCTAGGCAGTGTGAGATCCAGGTGCCAGTGAATTATGAAGGAGGACGTCCAGCTGGCAGCTGGGTGCGTGAGCCTGCAGTTCAGGAGGGAGCGCTGAGACGGGGTCAGAGATGGGGGTCAGTTATCTTATTCAGACGTAAGGCAAGGTCTGGGTTATGGCTGAGAGCCGTCTAAGAGGGAGAGTGGCCTACTGGAAAGAGTGTGGTTTGTTGGTTAGACCGTGTGGATTTGAACTCCGCCTCTGCCTCTTACTTACTGTAAAGCTCGGCACAAGTTGTTAGCCCACTCTGAAGCTCACTCTGCTCTGTGAGCAGAGGGCATGCTGGAGCCTCACCATGCTCCCGTGAGCCTTCAAATGATGTAACACGTTAAGTCCGAGAATGCTCTTGAATAGGAGCTCACACAAAGTAGCAGCTATTCCTACCATAGTAAGAACCAGGCTGAGGAAAGCTCACTGATGCTGAAGGGGGTGCTACGAGGAAGACTGAGAAGTAAAATTCTGAGAGGCAGAGGAGAAAGACGCAAGAGTGTGGGACAGGAAGTCAGGACAGCAGAAAGTTTCAGGAAAACAGCTGGTCAGCCGTGGCACATGCCACAGAGAAGCCAATAAGACAAGCGAGGAGCATAGTGCAGAGAGGCACTCCAACCCCTTATTCCACGGGTTTCCTTTCCAAGGTGTGCACCATCTTTTTTTCTTTTTTTGAAAGCTCCATAGCTCTCCTTTCTTATCTGGGAACTAGACTGACACTGTTATGATTTATATGTGTTGATGTTCTAATAAACCCAACATAGGCCAATTGAATTAGAGAGCTGTGTGATAGTCAAATACTCTACAAGCTATTCAAGGTTTACTAGGCTATTAGGAAACATATTCTCTTTTGATATGTTTTTGTCCCTCATTCATAATCAATTTTAATCTCTTTCACTGTAATGTCAAGCCTACAGCAGGCCCACTGTTTTCTTTTATGAAAAGCATACTTCAAAAAAGAGAAAGCAAAACTCAACTGGGAAAAGTTTATCTACTTCTTGTAAACAAAGTTTTAATGGGATGGGGATACTTTTATGAGGAAGCACTGTTTTACAAGTCTAAAAGGAACTTTGGAAGGCTATCTACCAAATTTCATCTATACTAAAGGCATTTTTAAAGACATGTAAACGTCTCTGAAATGAATTGTCTTACAATGAATGATGTATCATCTAATTGATAACATTTTTCTTTCCTTTTTTAAAGTTTTTTTTTTAATCAGTTTAAATTTACTTACTTACTGACTGATCTACTTGGCATGGGGGATCTTAGCTCCCTGATCAGGGACTGAGCCCATGGCCCCTGCAGTGGAAGCACAGAGTTTTAACCACTGGACCACCAGGGAGTCCAGCATTTTCCTTTCTTTGTGGTTCATAAAGCATCACAGTCGACAGTGTCTTAGATATGATCAAACACGACAATGATTTGCCTGAGGAGCAGGCAAGCAATTCTAGAAACACAACCACTTATTGGTTTTGTAAGAACCTCTAGACAATAGTAATAATACAGTCATGTGGCAGACACACAGCCCTGCCAACATTTTCCATTGCTTAGCATTAAGACCAGCATCTTGCTCCTCACGCCATAAACAAGACAGCTGATGGCTTAAAACCAGGTAGAAATACACACACATATACCCAACAGTGCCACCTCCTGTTCCCCCACAGCCTTGCAGAGGCCTTTACTAGCTGCAGGATGGCTAATCTATCCATCGCTGGCAAGAGAAAATTGGGAGATACCCCTTTTGTACTTATTCTCTGTTAAACCCTCATTTCAATTTTGTTGCTAATGAAGGTCTACTGACAGCTGAAGCTATTAGAAACTCTCCTGGTTATACCAGATAGCTCCCATCACCCTCTGTCTACACCGTGAGCCCAAAGGCAATTTCTGTTGCTCCTCAAGAAAGATTTGGGAGCTGAGGACTAACCCCTGGAGGTCCTTGAATCCTTTTAGGAAGAATCTAGCCAGCAAAACACATGTCTTTGATATTTATAACTGGTCAAAATAATGCTGGAGTTACTGCTCCATCTGTTATGGAAAATTAAACCTCTGAGCTGTCCTGTAATAGAAAGAAGCTGCAGGGCTTGGCTGTCACCACCCTTTGTTCAACGCTTGCAGCGTTTGAAAGCACATTGTCTACAAGGAAAAATAAAGCTTACTTTTGAGCTGGCTTATAAAAGAACTCAGATGACAAGAAACCCAAACAGCAGTCCCCGTTGAAGCTTTTATCCCCAGCCCTGAAGGCCAGCTGGGTCCTTCTGTAACATCAAAGGCACGAGCAACTGAAGCAGTGTCGACGCACCTCCCAGTGGCCCGGGTGCCGTCAGATAGCCAGAAGCCAGGGGAACCTACCGGGTATGTGGGTTTTCTTCACCCGAAAGTTGATTTTGCCTGAGAGCTTATAAATCGCAGTTCCCATCTCCGAGCCCTGGCTCCGTGTGCAGCACAGAGAGACAGCTGAGGGTGGCAGGCTGAGTGGCCAGCTCCCGCTGACCTACGTGACTCAGAGCCCACCAGGCGGCCAGGCCCCCTTCACTCCCTGGCTTCTCGTATTTTTCCAACTGGCCACCAGCACGTCAGCAGCCCTGTTCGTCAGGGCTGTCAAACTCTCAGCCGGGTCTATAAATCAGGCCAGAAGAGGGAGAGGGTTTCCCAGTCCACATTCTTAGCTGGAGATGCCTGTACTGTGGTTAGGAAGGCCTCTCAGATGGTCGAGGTGAGCTGTGAGGCTTTTGGCAATTTATTTAACCTCTCTGTGCCTCTATTACGTCTTCTGTAAGACAGTCCCCACTGCACCGATTTTTGATAAGGACATAAAGGACTTCCAGGGTGGTCCAGCGGTTAGGATTCCCCCCTTCAAATATAAGGGGCATGGATTCAGTCCCTGGTTGGGGAACTCAGAGCCCACATGCAGAGTGGTGTTGCAAAAAAAGAAAAAACTGCTTAGAATGACGTCCAGCATCGTAGTGAGCCTCTCCAGACAGTTACCCGCTGATACTAGAATTGTTGAAGGAAGCCCTGTGCTTTTCCTATTAAGAAAATATGCATTTATGAGCATGGATGTTAATTGATTGGGTAACAGGTTTTAACGACTTCCAAGGATACTTCCAAGGAAAGTATCATACACTGAGTCAGGTCACAAGTCCCATTGTTTGGGGAAAAGGAACCCCTTACAACAGCAGTCAAGAATTAGGAGAAGTGAGGCTGCCTTCTTCAAGCGGGTCCGTCAGTGGGACTGTTTCACCTTTGCACTGAGAACCTGAAGTTCCTGAGAGCGTGAACTGCTGTTCAGTGTCATTCTTGCCGCCTGTGAGAACTGCAAGCTTCTCCCCCGGTGGCTGTGCTCTTCTGTCCCTGATCACTCCCTGTTGTCAATTTTGAGGCATTTTTATCCCTTGGTTAAACTCTAAGGTTAGTCCTGTGAGGATGGTGGTAGCCTTGCTTCACTTTTCTGGTGCCTGGAAGCAGAGAGGGGAGTTGATTTCACCAAAGGCAGATCTCATAGAAGGAAGTGGTCAGGATTTGGTACAAAACCCTCAGCAGCCCCAAAATAGCCTTTCTTATTTCTCAGCTGGCTCTGTCATTTACCAGTGTGTGATCTGGATTCTCAGTTTTCGCATCTGTAAAACGAAAGGGCGCTTTAGGTGACCTGTGAGGTCTCTGTAGTTCTGACTTCCTCTGAACTGGAGTTTGCACAAACAGGGAGGGAAAGGTGCCATGGAATCCTCATAAACGTAAAGGCTAATATGGTTCATCTTCCTGAAGCATCAACATTACTTTTTACATTAAAATAAAACTGGGAGTGTGATGGAATGCAGTTCAAAATTTCCAAATATTTTTCAATGAAAAAGTGAGATTTAAAATATGTTCACTTTTTCAATGGAAAAAGTAGTGATGATGGTTGAACATTGTGAATTAATGCCACCCAATTGTATATGTAAAAATGGTTAAAATAGCAATGTTTCTGTTATATATATTTTTACCACAGTAAAAAGAAACAGTATTTGGGTAGAGAGTCCAGAAATAAACCCATACGTACTTGGTCAACTGATTTTCAATGAAGAACAAAATCCAGTGGAGAAAGGATAATCTTTTTAACAAATGGTGCTGGGGCAATTGGACATGCATATGTTTTTTGCATATTTAAAAATAAACTTCATACCTCTCATGATGTATAAGAATTTATTCAGAATGTATCACAGATCTAAATGTGAGGCCTAAAGCTATACAATTTCTAGAAGAACACATAGGAGGAAATTCTTGTGTCTTTGGGTTAGGCAATGATTTCTTAGATAAGACACCAAAAGCATAATTAATAAAAGAAAAATGGCAAATCAGATTTTATCTAAATTAAGAGCCTCTTCTCTTCAAAAGACAGTCAAGAGAATGAAATGACAAAGACTGAGAGTCAATATTTGCAAATCTGATTCAGAAAAATACAATGAATCTCAAAACTTAACATTCAGAAAGTAAATAGTCAGTATAAGAAATGGACCAGGACTTCCCTGGTGGTCCAGTGATTAAGAATCCGCCTGCCAGTGCAGGGGACATGGGTTTGATCCCTGATCCGGGAGGATTCCACACGTCAAAAGGCAACTAAGCCTGTATGCCACAACTCCTGAGCCTGTGCCCTGAGCCCATGCACTGCAACAAGAGAGGTCCACACACCCACAGCTGGAGCTCAGCTCCCACTCACCACAGCTAGAGAAAGCCCGTGCCCAGCAATGACAATCCCGCACAGTCAAGAGTAAACAAACAATAAAAAATGCATTTAAAAAATGGGCCAAAGAGTTGAACAGACTTCATCAAAAAGATAGAAGACACAGAGATGGCAAATAAGTACATGAAAAGATGCTAGATATTATTAGTCATTAGAGAAACGCGAGTTAAAAGCACAATGTGATATTGCTAGGCACCTACTAGAATGGCTAAAATGGAAAACAGACAGTAGCACATCCTGGGGAGGACCTACTGGAACTCTTTCTCACATGCTGCTGATGCAGACGTAAAGCGGTAGGACTACTTTGAAGAATGCTTAGACAGTGTCTTAGAAAATTAAATATACAGCTATCATATGACCCCGCCATACCACTCCAATGTATTTACCCAAGAGAAAGGGAAGGCTTTGTCCATACAAAGATTTGTTCATAAATATCACAGCAGCATATTTTTTAATAGTCCTAAACTGGGAAAGAACTCAAACATCCATGAGCAGATTAATAGATAAATTATGGCACATTGAAATACTATTCAGTGATTTTTAAAAGGAACTATTTTGATATACACAACACTATAAATGAATTTCAAAATCCAAAAAAAAAAAAGAGTACATGTTGTAAGAATCCATTTATAGAATATTCCAGAAAGTGCAAACTAATGTACAGCAACAGAAAGTGTATGAGGGGTTATGTGGTGGGGGCAGGAGGGGTTAAAGGGAAGGATGATAAAGGGCATGAGGGGGTTTTGAAGAGTGATGGATGTGTTCATTATCTTGACTGTGGTGACTCCCAAGTTACGAGATTAAGCTCTTTAGATGGGATTGGCTTGGCAGAAAAGGATACAGGGTCCCAGGTAGCAGGGTATGTGCATAGTACTTGAATGAAATGTCTCACCCAGCTTGATTGCCATAAAATATGAAAATTGAGTCCCTTGAGATTTATCTCTTCTCTTGTCATAGCAATAATTCAAATGAACAATCTGTTGGTTAGGATTAACTGTATTTTTGCAGACAAATGATACTGCCTATAAGTGCAAGGATATGTTAGATTCAGGTGTGGCTGGATCCAGGGCCTCATACGAAATCACTGGCCCTTGCTCTGTCTCCATCTCTTCATTCTCCTGTCTGTGATGGCTCCATCTTCAAGAAGGTCTTCTCTCAGGGTGGCACGATGACTGTCAGCAACTCCTGGCACGCATCTCGCAGACAGAGGCTTCTGGATTTCTTAAGTTCCGTCAAAAGATCCAAGACTGACTCTGGTTGGATGGACTTACGTGTCTATGTCTAGGTGTTAAAAAATGCTGACTAGCCAGGCTTGGGTCATGTGTTCACCCTTGGATCAACTCCAAGTAGGAAATGAATGGTTTCTCAACGAAAACCAGAGACCCACTGCACCTTCAACATGAACCCCTGCAAAGAACTACCAATTAGCTTAACATGGTGCTTGACACTCCCTGAAAGCTTGACAGTGCTGCACTCTATATTAAAGATACACAGAATTATGAACTCACCTGATCAGGAAAGACACTAAAGTTCTGACCACTCGGTGTAGCAGGTTTTCTGTACCTTATTCCTTTCAAGCTCTGACTTCAAAGCTAATTGTATTTCTTTGCATATGATCATTCAGTCTAGGAAAACACACAAGAGACTTCCCTGGTGATCCAGTGAATAAGAATCCACCTTCCAGCGTTGGAGATGTGGGTTTGATCCCTAGTCGGGGAACTAAGATCCCACATGCCACTGGGCAACCGAGCCACAGCTAGAGAAGCCCGTATGCACAACAGAGACCCAGCACAGCCGGAAAAAAAGGGAAAAAGAAAAGCACCCACCCCTGCTGTGTTAAGCATTTTCTCTAGATGGTACTTAAGATTTCCAACAGTCCTATGAGAGTATTACAGACTGAGGTCCAGAAAGGTTAGGTAATTACGGGAGGGGGAGCGGAGCCTGCCTTGGCTGCCCCTCTGCAGGTAGAGGCCTGTCTGCCCCATTGCCAGGAGCCCTGGCTGCACAGGTCGGTCCCAGAAACTTGGCTTCTCAGCCTCATCTGTCTTGCGTGTTCTCCAACACCCGCTTAGAGGCTATTAGAGATCAAATGAGATGAACCTGCACTTTCAATGTCTTCTCAAGGCTAAAGAGAGCTTTCCTTTGTAGCCAATTCAATGCATAAGGGTATTTTCAGTTTACTGACATCAGACTCAGGAAGGAATGTTCTATTTTTGGTACATTTCAATGTATCTTTTAAGGACACTGTATAACCACCAGCTTGATGTGAAGGAAGGAGCATTGCCCTAGTTAGAAGGAGACCTGGATTCCTCTGGTTCTGCCTTTGCCCACCACTCCCTGTATGACTTCTGAAAATCCACTTAACCTGAGTCTCAGTTTCATGAACTGAAGTTGGATTTGATCAGGGTTTCCCACTGGTGGTAGGTAGACTTACCATGGTGGTACCTGAAACGAACACTTCACATTTTCCTAAATCACATACACATTTTATGTGTAAAAATGTGATAATACAGCAAGTCAATTATTTTCCAGATATTTCTTCTTAGGATGATGCTAAGTAAAATGGGTATATTATTTAGTAATATATATATATATGTATTAAGTGAATTCTAGTAGAGGCTTATGCAAATATGGCAAAAAACTGCAACAATGGCCTATGAATGATGGGCGTTTAGGAATTCCTGGGTTGGGAAATGGAGCTACAGTTTACTGAGCCAGAAACCTGGCACTTTGTAAGCATTAATTCTTAATATCCTAAGCAATAAGTACTGTTATTATCATCTTTATATTATCAAAGAAGATGCTGTGGCAGAGAGAGGGGAAGTTGCTTTCTTACCAGTCTGTGGCCAAGCCAGGCTCTGACCTCAACCATGCTCTTCGTCCCTGTGCTCTGATGGCGACCGTGGACGGCGGTGCAGTGTGGAGGATTTACTGAGACCCAAGGTGAGGGTGTGTAGTTCAGTAGGCCCAGGATGAAGGCAGCATGATCGCCACCTGGGGAGCTTGCTAAAGCTGCAGAGTCACAGCCCCTTCCCCCGGAGTACGGGTCCTTAGGCTGGAGGGTTTGGGAGGCGAAGTGAAGTTTTAACAATCACCCCAGGACGTTCTGAAGTAAGAGGACCTGTGGTCTCACACTGGGAAGTGGCTGTGGTCCTCAGAATAATTAGAATAATGAGTAGCTGTGGGGAGATGAGGTCACTACTGACTTTCCTCCCTCCCTTGTTCACTTGACTTGTCATACTTGCGGCTGTTTGCAGCCTGTGGGGCAGAAGCAATGAGCTGACATCATGTCTCTTTCAACTGTTTCTTTTACACATCACAGTGGCAGCAAGGAATCAATTGATCTGTATCCTCAAGTCGGTTCTGACAGCAGATCTCTATGTTCCTGATCACCCTACCAGAAGAAAAGAAACTCCAGAACAGATAACAGCAGAAAAGTAAGCTTTGAAAAAATTCAGTGCAGAGTCAAATAAATTCTAGGTCTGCAGAATCTCACCTGCACTCACTGATGCACCTACCAGTGTTTCCCCCTTCCACAGCCGAAGCTCATTATGATTGCAGGCAGGCTGAGTATATGGGGCTTTAAAAGGCTGAAAATAGTGGAAGAATGTGTATGTCTCTTCCAAAGAGACAATGAGGACAAGAGATGCCTGTGCCCCAGGACAGCTCTGCTAGTCAGGTCTGCCAAAAAGTGAGAGAGAAAAAAGGAGGAAAAAGAAGAGAGGATGCTTTCAGAGCTTCTGAAAAGGAGGACATGAACTTTTGGTTAGTCCCTTCTCAGATGAACAGTTTAGAAAAGAGGTAAGAACTGTACACAAACAACGACAATCAAAGTACAAGATGGTAACAAGCAGCATAAGAGAAGTACAAATATCTTGAAACAGGTATAAAGTTTGATGAGCAGACAAACAAAAAGGTTTTTGAAACTCTAAGACCTGATGCCCAACAACTGGATGAACAGGATGAAGTTGGAACCCGAGCTCTTCAGGTTGCCAGAATCCCCCCATTTCCCATTTTTCTTACATCCGACACTTTTCCTTTTGATTAAAGTGTTAGTCGTTCAGTTGTGTCCTACTCTTTGCAACCCCATGCACTGTGGGTAGCCTGCCAGGCTCCTCTGTGCATGAAATTCTCCAGGCAAGAATATTGGAGTGGGTAAGCACTGCCTTCTCTAGGGGATCTTCCCAACCCAGGGATTGAACCCAGATCTCCCACATTGCAGGCAGATTCTTTGCCAGCTGAGCCACAAGGGAAGTCTTTCCTTTTGGTTAAGTTACACCTGGAATTTTATAGGCATCTGAGTTTGCGTCTGAGTTGGCATCTGAGTGTGCGAATCAGCACGATGTGGATGCTGATGTAGTTACTGCAGAGGATGCAATGCAGGAAGTGTGTGGAGATGGGACTGGCTATGTGGGCTCGATTGAGCTGGGCCTTGGATGGCATTCAGAGGTGTCAGTACCTTAAAGTCAGCGGATCTCAGAACACTGGCGCCCTCTTTAGACCCTGCACCTTGACACCATGGAGCATCATGAGAGGGGTTCTGGGAGTGAGTGGTGTAGGAGAATCAGAAAACAAAACTGTAAGCAACAGGGAGCTACAATGCAGTGTGTGACTCGGGAGGGACAGTGACGGAAGCATACACATGCTTTAGAAACCTCACTCTGGGAGAAGCTGGGAGCGTGATGGGAGGAAAGAAGGGAAGATGGAAGGATGACTGAAGCCAGAACAGCTAGCAAGTGACAACAGGAATCCGATGGGACTCGGGGCCTCTCTCCCACCACCAGCTTTCCACCCCTCCCTGGTCAACTGACCCACTCAGGAACTGGGTTGTGGGCAGATCAGCCCGAGGTGAAGGCCACTTTGTAAAAACATTTGTGCTTGTTACAGTCTGCTTTTTCCATCCCCCAATTCAGAGTCTTTGGTCTTAGGCTATAAGTGACTGGATCATATACAAATTTGGGAGCTGGTCTTTAGAGAGCACCTGCTGAAGCTTGGCAGACCTGGGGGGCAAGGAGGGGTTTTTTGGACCCACAGAAGGCATTTTTATCTACAGAGTAGCGTCCAAACAAGGAAGCCCATTTGGCTTAAAGCAAATTAACAGAGAAGTGATCTCAGAGAAAAAAAATGTGGGCATCTTTTTCCCCTGAAATCAACCAATGCTCAGCTCCCATCCCTTCACAACACGTCCCTGTGCCTGACACCTGGGGTTTGGAAAATGTTGCTGCTCTAGACGCAACGCTATTCTGGATTCCCAGAGAGGTTCAGCAACCCAAAGCAGTGGGAGGGGATAGAACTGAGGAAATCCTTGCCCTTCTTTCTCACCCAGGGAACCAGATTTTCAGGATTAGTCCTGTTAATGTTTCGTTTTGTTGCATTTTAAACCCCTCCTGGGACAGAGAAACTGGAATCCCCTACTTCATTAGCTGAAACCAAGTAGGTGGATGGCTATAGAAATCACAGCCAAATAGTTTGGGGGGTCGGAGAGGTGAGACTTCTGGTCCCTTAATTTCTCGGGTCGGCACTCCTGGTACACTCCCAGTTATTATCATGAATGAGCTCTCAATTCTCTTGGCAAATCATCCAAATCGTTTGATGGTGACCAGTCCTAAAATTGCCGTTGACAAAAGACTTGATTAGATGCTGTGTATGTGTGCGTGTCTGTGTTCTCCTGTGTGCCTGCTGGGTCAGGAGAGAGGGTGGGATGAAGAACTGAAACATCTTAACCACACGTTTCGACAGCACTGAGCATGTCCTACCACAGGTCTATCACCGTGCTGGTGTTTTGGTGACTAAAAGAAGCTAAGGGCGGGTCCTTGCCAATTTCTCCCTATGTCCTCCAGCAGGAGCTGAGATGAAAATAATAGATTTGACATCTGGGAAACAGAAGCTTTGTTGCAATTTCTATTATTACTTTATATGCTCTCAAAAAAAAGAAAGTTTTGAGCCTAGAGAAGATTCATTCTGTAACATAGGCTTTTTGGTATTTTCAAAGGTGTTCTACTTTGAACTTTCCGGATCTGTCTAGAAAACCGTGTCACAGGAAACACTGCATTTCCAAAAGTACTTGCTTTCATGCCTCCTGGTGTTCCAAAAAGGTCTGCTGTTTCTAAAGCACTTATAAGTATGAAATTAAAAATTTGAAGCTTCACAAGTTGAACTTCTCATAGTTTCACAGACTCCCCCTCTCTTCTAGTGATGAGATCAATGCAGCAAGTAGAAGGGCTATGTTCTCATGATTTTGGGGAACAGTTCCAGGAGGGCTCTGAAGGGGGGTGAAGAGCTCAAACTCAGGCAAAGATGAAACCAAAATTCACTTCCCCTGACTATGTCACTTTTCAGCTGCATGTCTTGGGCAAATTATTAAGCTTCTTTAAGAAATCCCACATGTTTAATTTTGCATTTGTTCTTGGGCTCATAGACACTTAAGGTCCATCTAATTCTAAGACTTCAATGTACCCAGAGGCTACATCAACACCCCCAATTTCAATCAGTCTTTTTTTTTTTTTTTTTCAGTGTCTTCTTTTCAGTAATGACCTCAATACTTCTTAGCTAGCAGGAATAGTAACAGGAATCCAGAGGAGTGAAACACCACATTCATATTTAACACATATATCTAGGCTCCCATTTGGAGAACCTACTTTTTTTTTTTGCTTTCAATGATCAAAAATTAGCTTTCTTGAATGCACCATTAGGACTAGAAATAGAAGCTGACATCTATTTAGAACTTGTGTGGCAGTTTTGATCTAGATGTGCTATTTCCATCAACATGCTTACTCATTACTAATGATATAATTTTTAATTTATATTAACTTCCTTGCAGTATAATTCATACATGCACACACCCATCCCCTGAGAGTTGTAAACTATTAAGCTAGATTATACATATTTTGATAGTGAAAAAGAATAGAAGTATCAGTTTAAGGAAAAAGAGATGACTGAAATGTACTAGGCCCTACATTTTGTAAAGTTCTTAATCAGATACCTAGTCATTTCTGTATTAGTTAAAGGAAGATGTGGTGGTGGCTCCTCTATCATATCATCAGATTATGTAGGATTACCTACCAGACAAAGGGTAAATGTTAAGCTCTTATATAACATGCAGAGCTACATGGGTGTCAAAAAGCTCTGGTTTTAGTCAACTGCAAGATGAACACTGTGAAGGAAGAGCATGCTCACCTTGTTCCCGGCGGCATTTCCAGACCTCCTCCCAGGTGCAGGGTAGGAAAATGAGAGCTGGGCTCTGCAGAATGGGTCAAGAATCCTCCTCCCTCAACCCCCTGTCCTAGGACTCCTCATATTCCAGCCAGGCAGCACTAGATAGAAATGCAGCGCTACAATGAAGGTGCTTTAAAATCTTACCTTAACGCTTGACTAAAATATGCTGCATAAACTGACCCAAAGAAATAGAATGGTCCATTGACTTTTTAAATTTTCTATGAGAAGGGGAATGCATTTGATTATTCTTTTTTTGCTTATTCTAAGGTATTTTAATTCCACAAGCAAATTGAGATTCACTGATAAAAAGATCGCTTTTTTTTTTTTTTAAAAAGCTAAACATTCTCCATCTCTCTTTAGAAAATGTCTCCAAACCCAAAAGCCTATAGAGCATAAACTGGACTATAAAATGTTCATGGCTTTTAATATCTCACCTTCAAATTGCTTTCCCTTAATTTTCTCAGAAAATCACGTTAAATAACTTTTTAAAGGTTTTAAGAGCTTTGTTTTTTCTCCCGACTTGAGAGGCTCCATTTTAGTAAAGAAAAAAATGTATTTCAAATGAAGCATTAGCCTCAGATAACTTACCTCGCCCCTGGCTCCAGAGCAACTTGGATTTCTGATTCTTCGAGCAGGTTAGTGACTTGGGGAAGCAGTAGAACAGCCGGGCTATTCTTCTGAATGTCTTGTTAAAGTCACTTTTGATGGCCATAGCCAGTACTATTGAGTGCTTCAGAACAGCCCTCCACGAGAGTGTGGATGAGGAAACACAGTAACACCCACATGTGACACTTTAGCTGTGAACTCTCTTTCAGCCCATACGTCTGGGGACCACCTGTCAGCCCTAAATCCCCTTCCTCTGTCATTCCTTTGGTCTGTCCTCTGGACCTTAGCCCTCGTAACTAGAAACTGTATTAATAGATGTTCTTTCTAAAGAAAGAGTTTTAAGCTTCAGAAACTCTAACCTAATGCAACACTTGATAATTTTTAAGTATAGACACCACCCCTGCCCCACCTCCTCCAAAGAATTGCAATTACTTTCACACAGGGACAAAGTCACCAGTATCCACTAACACAGCGTCCAACAGGATTGTCAATGGCAGTCTGCAAGACTTGCTGGTGTTTAACAAGCTTAACTTCTAAAAGCCATAGCCTTGATCCCATTTGTTTTGTACATTTTTTATTGGAAAAGTGAAATGTATTTTAAACCTTGGCAGGAATCTATCGCAGAAAGAATGAATTTGACTGATTCTTACAAGTCAAGAAGTGTATGAAAGACAAAGACCCATCATCACTCCTGGAACCACATCTAACAACTGATCTTTGTGCATTCTGTTTATGTCAAAAGAAATAAACTTATTCATACATTAGTCCTTAAAACAGCCTGATGTAACGCTTGCATAGTGCTTTACGTGACACACTACATTTTTGGAGCTGACTTATACACATCCACAAAAGGAAACTATTTTATTACCAGTTTCTGTTTCCAAGTCAGATGTTTTTGTTTCCTACTCTACTTCCATGAGTTCTTATGAATTTACTTAGGAGTCTGCTTATAAGTGACATTGGGGGAGAAAGTCCAATTAAAACCATAGTGTAAGACTTTCTGATACTCTCCTCTTCCTAAAAATAGGATGTAGGCTGGTGGATTTTGCCCAAAACGACAGCATTAACACTTCTTTATGTTTTCAGTGTCTGCCCCCGCACGTTTTAAATGTTTGAGTAACTGTAGTCACGGGGTCGCAAAGAGTCGGACAAGACTGAGCGACTGAACTGAACTGAACTGAATTTTTCTACAGCACTTCCTCAAAGACAAAAAGTACAAGGTGAAAAACGCCCTTCTGAGTGGAGTTAGGGCAAAGATAAAAAGACTAGCTCTGGTTGTGGCTGTGATTCTGATGGGGCAATAAAAGCTTTGACATTTCAGTTGAGACTGTTTATACCTACTGATAATTCATAATTTAATTCCAAATAACAAACCTCTTTTAGTACAGAACACCACAAAAAATCAAACTTCATCACTTAAAAAAACCCCAGAAAAACAAATAAAAAAACATTCTGGGTAACTTACTGATGCAGGTATTATATTTTTTAAAGGAATATCTTGAGGAAAAGATCTTTTATATCTAACAAGAGACACTCTGACAGTGTAACGAGGGCTATAAGCCACTTACACAAGTATTTGGTCATTTCCAAAATAATCGAAATGGGACCTTTAGAAGATATGATGGGATTAGTTTCCACGTTTCTTCCCTAACCTCTAATTTTTATTTACTGAAAGATATCCCTGTTTCCCCCACATAATTTACATTCACTTATTCCTTTTAGAACCATAATCTCTTTTACATTAAGAATTAAATTTTACCTCACACCTGTCAGAATGGCTATCATCAAAAAGAACACAAATTACACATGTTGGTAAGGATGTGGAGAAAGGAAAGCCCTGTACACTGCTGGGGGGCATGTAAACTGCCCAGTCACTGCAGAAAACAGAAGCAGAACCGTCACATGGTAGCGGTCTGCTCTGAGGCACGTATCCAGACAACCCCAAACACTAGCTTGAGAAGATGTGTGCGCCCCAGTGCTACAGCAGCACTGTTCATAGCTGCCAGATACAGAAGCGATGTAGGCGTTCACCGACAGAGGAACGGATGAAGATGCGGTGCACACTACACAATGGACTACGACTCCACCATAAAAAAAGGGAAATTTTACCATCTGCAGCAATGTGGCTGGACTCGGAGGGTATTATGCTCACTGAAATAAGTCAGAAAAAGACAGATACAGTACAATATCACTTTTATATGGACTCTAAAAAAGACAACAAATGAGTGAACATAAGAAAAGAAATAGCGTCACAGATAAAGAGAACGAACTAGTGCTTACCAGTGGGGAGAGAGAAGCAGAGGGGCAAAATAGGGTAGGGGATGAAGAGCTACATTTATACTATGTATAAAATAAGTAAAAGTATATACTGTACAACAAGGGATATGGCCACTACTTTATGATTATACATGGAGTATAACCTTTAAAACTGTGAATCACTATACTGTACATCTGTAACATATAATATTGTATATTACTGTACATCAACTTAAAAAAACTACCAAAAAAAGAGAAGCGTTAAATCCACCAACTCTTTCACTTGTTACATTTAATATTTTTAATCCTCATCTTTTGGAAATGTATCCAAATACTGGGGGAAAAAAAGCTACTAAACTAGAGATGTAACTGATTTTAAAGCTAATTTTACTTACATAGTAACTGAAAATTTGGTTAGCAGACCAATATCACTATGCATTTATTGACATAAGGTGTTTTGAATGAAGATACATTCTTGAGAGTAGTCTATTGAAAGCAAATGTTCTTGACTTACATGCTGCTGTAATGAGTAATAGAACAGTAAGTCTTAACCAATTATTAGCATGGATAAGAATTGATCTTACCAGGATAACTTACACAAGTTACACAAATACAGTCCCCACAGCAAGGGTTTTTTTAATTGATGTTCTTTTCTAGAGGTGCTTGAATAAAAATGAAATTTGTAAATATATTAACTGACCATATAACTTAGGTAAAATTATTATCTCGTATTCAGTGACATAAACTTTTAAACTACACAATTAAAGACATTCCTGTTAGATGGTCAAATGGAAAATTAAAATTATAAGAGATTAAACACCCCCTTGCCCCACACATTCTCTGACTAAACAGTTTTTGATGGTGATAACTGTCACAATCAAAGTAATATCAAAGTAATGACATTTAGCCCTGTATTTATTTCTATACGTGTACATGTGACACTTAAAATTCCCCACCACAATAAAGTATCAATTCGAAAGTTCAAATAACATCCTAATCCGTTTTCAGTTTTCTAGTGTCCATGGTAGCCAAAATTTATTTACTCTTTAAAACATGGTCTCTTCATGATATACAGGTTGAACACAATCATACTTCAATCATCTAAGAAATCAGAAACCAAAGCCAAAACCTAGTCCTTCTGGGATAAAATAATTTCGTATTGAGCACAATTCTTTTGTCTAGAACCCTGGGTACATTTTCAAAGAGAAGGCTCTCTTTTGGATGTGTACAGCATATGTTTATGAAAGAACTTCTACTAAATTTGGAATCAGTGGTTTAGAAGAGACACAGAATTGCCCCTCGTCCAATTTCTGAGGCTAATTGACCATTACCACCCACATTATTTTTCAAAAGATAGCTTTTGTTTCTCAAACTGTTGTACACAGAAAAATACAAACTGTTACATTAAAATCGAGAAATTTATTGATATCTCTTCGTGAAATAGTAAGCAGAATTAAAGAAGAAATGTACAGCCTAAAACAGTTGAAATGATCCAAAAATTTTTATGACAATTATACATTTATGGCCAAAATAAGAAATGAACAGTTTTTAATAATTCATCACTTTAAAAATTCTGCTCAGTAGTTTACCTGAAATTAAACAGGAGGATAACTGGGATAATGCCACTTTATCCTTCTCAAAAAAACTGGGATCCTAGTACAACAGTGGTTCGGTTCTGCTTTCCACTCACAGAAGCTATGTCACCATTCTGTCACGTACAAACGTGTCAACAATCAGCCTTTACTGATTTGTAAGGATGCCAATTTTGGTTCCACTTAAAAATGTTTTCAGCAGGCAGTCGGAGATACATGAGTTAGTCGGCCTTACTCAGAAAAGTCGACCATCAGTATCTCAGAATATCGGTCATGGCTTTCTTCTAAGTGCTAACTGAGGTCAAATGTCCTCATATAATTATGAATGTTAAAAGGTAAAATTACATCTTAACAGCAGCCAAAAATTTATATATTTTTATGTATTTACAGTATTATACATATTTACATGACCACATCAAATAGTGAAATATAGAAACAAAAGACCACCTATACAGGCATTCATTTAATGCCTCGACATTACTTTCTTGTGCAAACTGAAACCTGCCTCAAACTCTTATAAAGCTAAAGACAGTCGACATTGCGAAGGCCACCGTCCATGGTTAATGAGCCAAACCTAAAACACAAAAGGAAAAAAGGCAGTCTCACAAGATTCACTTATTTGACCTCTACATTTTAAAGAATATACAATACTTCTTAGATGAACAAACTATTCTTTTAAAGAGCTAACCAATTATAACTTGCTCTATTTTGAAAACAGAGCAAAATAAACTTGTTCTAATTTGAGACACAGTGGTATTATTATAAATATTTGAAAAAATACAGCTCAATGGCTTGGGAAGACCCCTTGAAAACGAGGAGTGACATAATCTAGAAAGCATTAGGACAAGTTGGGTAATTTCTTTGGTTGGGTAATTTCTTTGGGATGGGATTTATAAACAAAGATGTGGAGCTGGGAGTCAGGGACAGTGTGGAATGGAATCCTGCTAGAACAGAATGTTATTTGGAGGAATAAAATTGGGTGATTAGGCTGGCATCAGACTATTATATTCTTTGAATTCAGTACAAATTTATATTTGACTTTTTAGGTAGCAGGAATTTAGAAATTTTTGAGTCAAAGGAGTGGAATGATTAGATCAGTGTGGCTGTAAAACCTATGACAGATGAGAAGGGCTGGTTAAGCATATAAACAGGAGATTATGGCCATGGCTCAGGAGGGAGGGGAAAGGAGATCTAACTGAGGCTGATGAGGGCAACAGGGAGCATTCTGAAGGAAGACTACCAGACACGATGAGAGAAAGTAAGAGAAGAGTTAGTGTCTAAAACAATTTATGTTCATGGGAGGAGCAGAAAGGGGAAGAAGATGAGGAAATTACAGGGGAAACTGAGTTGGGAAGGATGACAAGTGATTTCAGATACAAAGTGACAGATGTCTATGTGGAGACAGTGCACAAGACTAGGTTTCTACTACCTGTTCCAACACGAATCCGTAAGTGGTCACTCAGACGTGTCAGTTAGGACTCTGCCATGTCTGGTTACCCATGAATTGTCAAGCCAGCAAATAAAACATGACTAACTGGACATGCTTTGGGAAGTGGGGATTTTCTTTCACAAAACAGAAGTGATTCAATAAACTTTTGTTGAAAAATTTTAATAATCTTTTCTACTTGCTAATCTTTAGCCTTTCAGGATAAATTTAGAATTTAGCTAAAGTTGTGAAGAAACTAGTTTGAATAAATTTCTGAAGTTGTAAAGAGATAATTACTATGTAGATGCTATAAACCAATAGGAAAAGACTTTAAAACCTAACAGGCAATTCACAGAAAAAAAATGAAACAAATAAAAAAATGTTTGATATCACTATTAACTGAAGAAATGCAAACTAAGATACCAGCTTCTACTAAATAAATTTGCACTTGAAAAAGTGGTAACATTCAATGGGATAACAAGCAAGTCTTTCAGAGAACAAACTAACAAAGTTTATCAAAATTTAAATGTACATAACTTTAGACCCAACAATTCTGTATCTAGAAATGTCAAGAAATCAACCCTTCAAAAATTCTTACACAAGCACATGAAGAGATATATGAACATGTATGTTCACTGAAGCATGGTTTGTAATTGTGAAAAATGAGAAACAATAAACAGGGATGCACTAAATAGATATGGTACATGAAAACGCTAGAATACCAGGCAGCTGCTAAAAATGAGAAAACTAAAGCTATAGGTATGGATATGAAAAAGTGCTCCTGTATAGTCTTAAGTGAAAAAAGACTAAACCAGGGTGAACAGAATGATTCCATTCTTATAAAATACACATGCACAGCAAACTATTAATACTGATTACTTCTATGGGAGTGGAGAAGTGTGAGACAGTAGATGATGACTTTTTTTCAATTTTCACAACTACATACGGCTAAAAGTTGATTTACCAATTCATTAAATTCATTAAGAAGGCTGATGATACTACAGAAGTGTCTGATAACTTTCTGCATGTAGCTCAAATATCATGTGATTTCCTGACATTTAATCTTTTCAAGCCTTAGGAAGCTGTGTGGTCTTTTATGTGAGAGAACAGGGTGAGTAGGGGTCAGATGATGTGAGGAGATAGGAGGGTGGGCTCCAGCTCCAGTTCATCTTCTCAGGTATGAAGGTCAGCAGCTGTGGAACACTGACAAAGACTATCTGCTAGACCCTGGAATGCCAGGCTGGAATGCATGCCTAGTGAGGCCGTACAGCATGAAAGTGCTCTTCAAGTGTACAAAACACCGCATAAATATGATGTCCTTGCATTAACATCTCGGTGGTGAGACAACCTGTGCAGAAACACCTAAGGGCTGGAAAAAGAAGGCTTTTCCTTCATGAGCCAAATATGACTTCACTTCTCTGAGAAACACAGACAAGGAATCTGAGAAAAATAGCCAAGAAAGTGGCTTTATTGGCTCTCTCTGTTTTCCAACTTTTTCTCCTTGATCTATTAGAATTCTGGAGATAAGCAGATACTCAGCTCCTCAAAGAACTCAATGAACAGATGATGCTCAGGTGCAAGGAGGTGTGCAGAGGGTTCTGTGAGTTACACTATCAGAGTGCTGCCATCTCCTAAGCAACTCTGATTTTAGAACTGGAAATGATGATTCTAATGAGAAAATGTTTGGAAAAAAAATATGCAAAAGATTTTTGTTTTCACAGACTGATTCAAAGAATTCTATTAAGTTGCTGCAAAATTGCGGTTTTACACTGTTGAAATTTGCCATTTGATACTGGAATACATTCTTATATAAACGTGGTTATGTTGTCAGACATCATATTAATGTGCATGTCTCACTTTACATGTTTTTGCTAATGACTTATTACTTGTTGTTTATTTTATATTTATTTTAGACTATGGAAATGATGTTAGACAAAAAGCAAATTTGAGTGCTTTTCTTATTTGAATTCAAAGTGGGTCACAGAGCAGAGCAGACAACTTGCAACATAAACAATACATCTGGCCCAGTAACTGCTAATGAATGTACAGTGCAGTGGTGGTTCAAGAAGTTTTGAAAGGAGATGAGAGCCTTGAAAATGAGAAGCGTGGTGGTCGGGCATTGGAAGTTGACAACAACCGACTGAGAAGATCATCAAAGCTGATCCTCTTACAAATACACAAGAAGTTGCCAAAGAACTTAACGTCAACCATTCTATGGTCACTCGGCATCTGAAGCAAACCGGAAAGGTGAGAAACCTCGAGAAGCGGGCACCTCGAGTGCATGTGTACTCAGTCACTTTAGTTGTGTCTGACTCTTTGGGACTCCATGGATCGGAGCCCACCAGGCTCCTCTGTCTATGGGATTCTCCAAGTAAGAATACTAGAGTGGGTTGCCATGCCCTCTTCTAGGTGATCTTCCTAACCCAGGGGGATCGAACACATTTCTTAAGTCTCCTGCATTGGCAGGCAGGTGACTCATGAGCTGACCACAAATCCAAAAAAATTGTTGTTTTGAAGTGTCATCTTTTCTTAATCTATGCAACAACAAACCATTTCTCAATTGGTTGTGATGTGGATGAAAAATGGATTTTATATAAACAACTAGCAATGACCAGGTCTGTGTTTGGACTGAGCAGAAGCTCTAAAGCACTTCCCAAAGCCAAACTTACACCCCAAAAAAGTCATGGTCACTGTCTGGTGGTCTGCTGCCCAACTGATCCATTACAGCTTTCCAAATCCTGGCGAAGCCATTACATCTGAGAGAGGTATGTTCAGCAAATCGATGAGATGCACAGAAAACTGCAACACCTGCAGCCGGCACTGGTTAACAGAAAGGGCCCAATTCTTCTCCACGACAATGCCCAACAGCATGTCACAAAACCAACATGTAAAAGCTGAACAAATTGGGCTATGAGTTTTGCCTCATCAGCCATATTCACCTGACCTCTGGCCAACTGACTACCACTTCAAGCATCTGGACAACTTTTTGCAGGGAAAGTGCTTCCAGTAGGAAGCAGAAAATTCTTTCCAAGAGTTCGTCAAATCCTGAACCACGGATTTTTACACTATAGGAATAAACACATTCATCTCTCGTTGGTAAATATTTGTTGATTTTAATGGTGCCTATCTTGCATGGAAAATCCCATGGACAGAGGAGCCTGGAAGGCTGCAGTCCATGGGGTCACTGAGGGTCAGACACGACTAAGCGACTTCACTGTCACTTTTCACTTTCATGCATTGGAGAAGGAAATGGCAACCAACTCCAGTGTTCTTGCCTGTAGAATCCCAGGGACAGGGGATGGGCTGCCGTCTATGGGGTTGCACAGAGTCGGACACGACTGAAGTGACTTAGCAGTAGCAGCAGCATTTTAACTAATTCAGAGAAGGCAATGGCACCCCAATCCAGTACTCTTGCCTGGAAAATCCCATGGGTGGAGGAGCCTGGTAGGCTGCAGTCCATAGGGTCACTAAGAGTCGGACATGACTGAGCGACTTCACTTTCACTTTTCACTTTCATGCATTAGAGAAGGAAATGGCAACCCACTTCAGTGTTCTTGCCTGGAGAATCCCGTCGGGGGAGCCTGGTGGGTTGCTGTCTATGGGGTCACACAGAGTTGGACACAACTAAAGCGACTCAGCAGCAGCAGCATTTTGACTAATAAGATGTGCTTGTGCCTCGTTATAATGATTTAACATTCATGACCCAAAACTGCAATTACATTTGCACCAATCTAATATTAACCAGTGCTTCTATAAAATAAAATCAATCACAATTATCTTTTCTTTATCCAAACAATCCCAAACATTAAAAGGTATCATGAAATTCACAAAACCTAAGGGTTCTGACTTAATACTCCTTTCTCAATGCTTAACCTATTGATACAGGAAGACAGATACAAGTATAGATATATATGTATGCACTCAATTGCATAATCACCAGGCAGAATGATTTTTTAATTACTCACCTTTCTAAAATATGATTATTTTCAGCAAGTTCTTTAACTACCCCTTCCATTTCTTCCTTTAATTTCTTCATACTATATTCAAAATAAAGATAAAAGTATCTCTGCTTAAAAAAAGTAAGCAAATGTTCTACAATTATATTTATAGTATATTTAGTTCTCTAGATTGATCTAAGCCATTAATTAACATTAGCAAATATATTCCTAACAAATATAAAACATTTCAAAATAAAAAAGCAAGTAAAACAAAATAAAAACAAATAGAAACATTACAGTTACCAAATAATAAATTTCTTACCCAGAGTCATTTCTACTAATGTGTTAGAACATGGATAAATTGGGGTCATGGTATGTTTGATTCCACTGGAGGCTGCGAACATTTTCTGTGGCAAAGTTTCTTGTAACTAAAACATCAAAAACAAAAAAACCACATCAATCACAGAACAGAATACTTACTACGGATCTTGGAACAAACGTTACAGGTTTTAATAAGCCTGTTATAGCTTTATGCTGTAATTTCAAAACTATCAATAATACTTAAACTAAAACTCTTTTAAAAAAACTTTTTAGATGATAAAAAATGATTAGATGTTTTATAATTAAAAACATCTAAGTTCTTGAAACTTGGCTCAAAATATGTATCACATGGACTTCCTTGGTGGTCCCCTGGTTAACAATCCACAGTGCGGGGGACGTGGGTTTGATTTCTGGTTGGGGGACTAATAATCTCACCTGCTGTGGAGCAACCACAACTACTGAGCCCACTCACTCTAGAGTCTACACCACAGCTGGAGAGCCCGAGTGCCAGAACTAGAGAGTGTGTTCACCACAAAGGAAGATTCCCTGCGACAACCGAGATGAGATACAGGTGCGCCAGCTGCTCAGTCATGTCCAACTCTCTGCCACCTCATGGACTGTGCTGCCGGCTCCTCTGTCCATGGCAGTCTCCAGGCAAGAATACTGGAGCGGGTTGCCCATGCCCTTCTCCAGGGTCCTCCTGACTGAGGGATAGAATCCGGGTCTCTGGCATTGCAGGCAGATTCTTTACTGCCTGAGCCACCAGGGAAGACTAAATAAACAGATATCTTTAAAAATAATTTAAAATGTAAATGTTACACTATGTATATTAAAAAAATACATATCACAAATGAGCAAATGGAGCTGAATACAGGCACATTATATCCTATTTCTCTCTTTTCAATCATTATCAGATATAAACTGACAAGAATTTTAATTTTTCCTAATAATCAAAAGCAGAGACAATACTTTGCGGACTAAGGTCTGTCTAGTCAAGGCTATGGTTTTTCCTGTGGTCATGTATGGATGTGAGAGAAGGACTGTGAGGAAGGCTGAGCGCCGAAGAATTGATGCTTTTGAACTGTGGTGTTGGAGAAGATTCTTGAGAGTCCCTTGGACTGCAAGGAGATCCAACCAGTCCAATTCTGAAGGAGATCAGCCCTGGGATTTCTTTGGAAGGAACGATGCTAAAGCTGAAGCTTCAGTACTTTGGCCACCTCATGCGAAGAGTTGACTCACTGGAAAAGGCTCTGATGCTGGGAGGGATTGGGGGCAGGAGGAGAAGAGGATGACAGAGGATGAGATGGCTGGATGGCATCACGGACTCGATGGACGTGAGTCTGAGTGAACTCTGGGAGATAGTGATGGACAGGGAGGCCTGGCATGCTGCGATTCATGGGGTCGCAAAGAGTCGGACACGACTGAGTGACTGAACCGAACTGAACAGGAAAAAGGCTTTTTTTCTAGATAATTTTGAAGCTATACCTCATTAGTATAGTCTTGATACTTCGATACTTCTTCTTCAATATCAAAACACTGATTAGTTAGGGATAATAACTGTTTCCTAAGGTGAAGCTCTTTCTGAAAACCAAAAAGAATCAATTAATAAGCAGTCTAAAGAAATATTAACCTTACTTAAAATGTGTAACACAGATTAGATTGTATATTGTGCAGCCAACCACTAATTGCCTCCCAAAAAGTTTACTTACCTCATCCATTCTTCTGACTTATCTAAGAAAGCCTCATACTTCTTAACACATTCATCCATAAAGTGGGTCATAGCTTTTGTCGCATGATAATACAGTTTTTGCCTGTAATTTAGAAATGATCAGAGGCTTAAAGCAATGTCACTGTCTCTATTTCTAATATTAAAGTCTTAAAATATCTGAAATTTATGTCCCATAACGACTGCTGTGGGTATAGGATATTTACAGTAGAAAGCGCCTAAGGTTTCTAAGATAGACATTATAGCAGCAAGAGAAGAAAAAGAAGGTTCATAGTGGAGAATGGTCAAAATCCATTTACTGAATGAGGCTAAGGTTAAAGAGGTGGTTAAGTGTGCCCTCACCTATGTCCTCTATTATCTGTCCTTCTGTAACCAGAGCACAGGAGGCAGAAGAAGGCTGTCCCCCTTATTCTCCTATCTCTGTAACCTCCGAACCAGGGAGCCAGGTGAGTAGGCCTCAGATATGTGCACATTCAGTAACAGTTCACTATAAAGCCAATATCAAGACGTATTTTTTATTGTGATTAATCACAACTTTAAGAAGAATCTCATTAACAATATGACCAAAAATAATTATTAAACGTAATCTGAGAGGAAGGAGAAGGTGAGATGAATGGAGTAGCATGGACGCATATAAACTAACATATAAAATAGATAGCCAGCGGGAATTTGCTTTCAGGAAACACAAACTGGGGCTCTGTCACAACCTAGAGGGGTGGAAAAAGGTGGGATGGGAGGCGGGAGGGAGGTTTAAGAGGGAGAATACATATGTACACTATGGCTAATTCATGCTGATGTATGGCAGAAATCAAACCAATATTATAAAGCAATCATCAATTAAAATAAATAAAATTTAAAAACCATAATCTGGACACTTACTTGTCAAATTTGTGGATTTGTTCTTCATTATAAGCTAGTCCTAAAAATAAAAATATATATTACTTTTATAAATGTAGAATCATAAAATCACATGCAATTATTCTCTGAGATTATTACTTCAAAAAGCCTAAGAGTTTAAAGCAGATGTTACAAATTTGTGACCCATGGGTAGATATAACCCACCAATTTTTTTGTTTGGTCTATATATGCTAACATTAAAAAAAAAAAAGTCACCATTTAAAAATCAGGAATTTCTAGTAAAGTCTATTTCTAGCTTCTCTTGAGATCTAGGAAGACTGGACAAACAATCAGGTGAATCTGAGTACTGGCTCTCCCCTTCTGATGGGGGCAGGGTCCGGGAGGGGCTCCTCTCTACTTCCCCTCAGTCTCCACTGGGGAATCTCACTCCTTTCTTCTACGTGCATGGCCACTAGAGGTTTTAGAGACCACGATCCCTGATTTGAAATACTCAAAAGGTTGAAATTTTAATATATTCAACCTCTTTCTGTACAGAAATCAAGTCTCTGAAATAAATCACTTATGTAGACATCTTTATTAAATATAGCAGATAATTCAACTGAATTACAGACAATAGGACTGACTCATCAGATTAACAAATGGGAAATTTTACTTACTACGCTCTGCTTTGTCTTTTTTGAACTGATAGTAAATCTCTGTAATGCAATTTAACAGGACTTGTAGCTTTTCTACACTGTTTTAGGAAGAAAAATCCAAATAAATTAATTGAGTCGATGTGAAAAAGGACATTTAATAATAAGAGCAGAAACTACCAATGTACTTATAACCTACTGTCTGTCTTTGGGATGAGTGCCTTCTTGATGGGTCCATGTATCGGCAAGTAATCCACCTGGAGACAATTTGCTTTCAATATCCTGGAGACTGGTTTCTATTGTTCCCTGAGAACTGGAAAGCTAAATAAAACCAAAGTGTTTAGATTCAGATTACCAAAACTCAGGTATGAAAATCACAATGCCAATGGAGCTGAACAGTATTTCTTTTGTAGATTACTTTAAAGTCAGAATAATTATTTTTACCTTTAAATGCAAGGACAGTTTCTTAGGTTGTATTCAATATGATAATGACAATTATCATATGACAATACAATAAAACATGAGTATGAATACATTTTATAAACACTGCTTACATCAAACATTCTTTTTAAAAAACACACAAAATACTTGTAATCATTCAATTAAACTTCTGTTTCTTTAGTTACGAAGTATGGTTAGTACTCTATCTCATGAAAATCAAACAGGAGAACTATTAGCATAACCCCAAGTATAAATGTAGGTATGCAAAATTATGCTCTTTTTGTTTAGAAATTAAAAAAAGGAAGTCCTCATAAAAACAAAAAATGCAAAGAAACCCCATCTAAGACCCTGTTCATTATAAGCTTAATAAATTTATCACTTATCTACCAAAAATCTGAGTATCTGTATAACTTAAAAAGAAAAGATGGTTAGACTTAGAGGATAAATATATTTGAATATTTTAAATGTCCTGATACATATTATTATTTTTCAAATAAAGTTTTAAGTGATGGTTTAGGCAGCTACTAGCAACAAATGTGCCCTTTTCACTCTACTCTGTTAGCATTGGTATGATACAGTCTTACTTATTTGCCTGCTTGCCTGCTGTGCTGGATGCTTCATGAGATCTTAGTTACTGCACCAGGGATTGAACCCATAACTCTCGGCAGTGAAAGCATGGAGTCCTAACCACTGAACTGCCAGAGAATTCCCAGTATATCATTTTAGAGGGCACAATCCAGCCCATAGCATCACTCAGCAGGAAAAGGAGATAAAGCCTTCAGCCAGTTCAGGACAGAGAGTCAGAAGTGAATATTTTGCAAACACTCATAACTCGAGGAATGCAGGGATCTTAGTCGTCGTGGCCATTCTGCTGCCTGAAACAGCCTGGCCCAGAGTTACGTGTATGCTCATTTGTTTAAATGGGCAGAGAAATAAATGGACATGGAGTGAAAAGGAAAAGACTGAGGTTAGTTTGGAGAGAAGGGATAATTTTTAAAACCTTGTTAATCTGAAAGACAAAATGTTATCTTACTGTTATCCTAATAGGCAATTTTCTATTACTATCGGGGTTGAACTTCTTACCCCAAGAGTTTCACTTAGATCTACTCATTTTCAAATCATTTCTAAATGTTCTATGTCTATTTACTGCAGATTTAATGTTTTCCTTATGCATTTGTTAGGGAAAAAAATTCCCTGGTGGCTCAGTTGGTGAAGAGTCTGCCTGCAATGCGGCAAACCCAGGATCAATCCCTGGGTTGGGAAGATCCCTTGGAGAAGGAAATGGCAACCCACTCCAGTATTCTTGCCTGGAAAATCCCATGGATGGAGGAACCTGGTAGGCTACAGTCAACAGGTTCGCAAAGAGTCAGACATGACTGAGTAACTTTATGCATTTGCATGAGCTGTATTGATTTAAAAAAAAGAAAGAAAGAAAGAAAAAAAAAACACTTTATCTCATTTTCTCAATCTATTTGTTTTTTAACTTTTTTTTTTCATTTGACATATAGGGATCTTGAGAATTCCGTGGCAGTCCAGTAATTAGGACTCCATGCTTTCATTGCCAGTGGCCAGGGTTCAATCCCTGGTCAGGTAACTAAGATCCCCCAAGCCATGTGGAGCAGACCAACAACAACAACAAAAAAAAGATTTTAAATTCTTATATAGCCAAATACATATCTTGCTTTTCATGCTTTGTATCTTTCTTAACACTAATGTTAAGAATGTGTTACCTTATAGTTCTAAAATATGGAAGATAGTTTATGGACAAAGTTATTTTTTTATAGCACAAAAGTGTGTGAAATAGCAAGCAACCTGAAGGACCAACATTAGGGGGGTAATAAAAATACAACTAATAATAATCAGTTGGCTGTAATATTATTGAATGTCTATTTAAAAAGTAGTGGGACTTCCAGGCCATCCAGTGGTTAAGACTTTGCACTTCCAATGCAGTTTGTGAGGGTCTGATCCCTGGTTGGGGAACTAAGATCCCACTCACTGAAGTACAGTCAAAAACAATAAAAAGTAGTATTACCAACCTCCCCCCCAAAAAACTGGAAAATGCCTTTACTATAATGTCGTACCAAAAAAAAAATGTATATACATAGGGAAAAAAATCATTTAATAACATATATAAAAAGACAACCAAACAGTGATTGGCAGAATTTTAGCAGCGTTGGAATCCTCTGGAGAGCCTGCAACACTGATTGCTGGCCCTACCATCAGTTTCTGATTCATCAGGTGGGGCCCCCAAATGTGCGTTTCTAACAAGTTCTCCTGTGAGGTGAGGCTGCTGTTTCAAGAATTACTCTGAGAATCACTGCTGCAGGACACTGAACAGAACTTTTAATAATCATTTTTGATTGGTATGTATACACATAACCTTTTCTAATTTATATATCTTATTTTTATGGTGGGAAAAAATTTTGAGGTCTCCATTAGGAAAGGAGCCACAAAAACTCCACATGTATGAGGAAAAACACTGAAATCTGGTGAAAAAATAAATGGCCTAAAGTTAAAGCCCTGACTTTGTAAGACTCCATGAATATTTTAACCATCCATACTTTGATTCTTCTACAAAATCTAAATCCTCACAAAAATGTCATAAAAATGAGAAACATTTTGGACTCCATGAGAGAAAACATACAATTTCAATTCAAAGTGCTGAAATTACACTGGCACTTGAAAGTGCCATGAGGTCTATGAGCTGGGAAGTCAAGTTCTAAGATGAGCTGGTAAGTCAAGTTCTAAAACAAAAGCAGAAAAAATAATAGGAAACATTTACAACAATATGACTGCCTATATTTTAATATGGACAAATACTGGGGAAAACTATTTCCTGTTTCTCTGACTTTTCATGTCTATTCTATAGAAACATTTTTCAACTTTTTGATCACAACCTATAGAAAGAAGTTCACTTTGTTTTAACCCAGTATCATTAAAGTGTAAACAGTAAAATTGAACAGAAAGTTTCATGGACTAGTAATATCTTTATATGTGATGCATTCTGACATTTTCTATTCTATTTCATTTTTAAAACATTGCTGGTTGCAACGCATTAAACTTTACAACTACTAGTTGTTCATGGCTCATATCTGGAAAACCATTTCAGACCTAAAACGGAGGAAAAGAAATAACTAAAAATCAGCCTAAGCTTGGAAAGAGAAAAGAAGTATAATAGCAAGTTCTAAAACTTTTAACATCCATTTCATGAAAAAATACTTAAAATACTAAAAGCTTGCAGGAGTATATATAGCATTTTTATTTATCTCATTTAATTGGTACAACAACCTGTGAGGTAGGCAGAGTAAGAAACTACCCATTTTAAAGAAGAAAAAAGCAAGAATGCAAAGAATTGAAGGCCTTGCTTAAGCAGCCAGGCAGGAATTGTTCGGTAAACAGGTACATATCTGGGATTAGGAGTCAGTTCTCAATATATAATTTCATGCTCTTCTACCACCCATTTTAATAAGAGATCCAGAGATTACCTGAAATGTTATTGTATTTTTCAGCAGAGAGTTTGTCCTAATTTCTTTTTGAGTTATAGAAACAAATCACTGCCTTGAGAAACTCAAATCTATCTTTCCTTACTTTTTATTTTAGAAAAGATTGGGTATTTTCCTAACTTGCATCTATTTTTAAACTAATTTATACATTCTGCATGTCAAATTATATTTATGAACTTGCTTTAATTTCCACAAAAGCAACACAAGAGCACTGTGAATTCTAAAGATAAGAGAGGGAGAGAAGAGAAAAGAGAGCGCGAAATGGGCTTAACGCAAAGAAGGCATTTGGAAATGTCATGAAGAACTTCATGGCAGTAAAGGGTATTTAAATAATTATAAATAGTTTTCTACGGTGGGAAAAGACTACTATTTCTCCTGAGATCTTTAGGTACATCATCTCTCTAGGAAAGTTCATTTCTAATCTTGTCACCCAAGGAATAGACTATGAACCTACAATTGTCATAATTTTGTAAACACTTACTCTCAACAGCTTGGTGTGTATGTCTGAAATTTCACCTAACTCTGCTGCTTCTAGGTTGATCTTCATCAACTTTTCATATCTGTACAAAAACAAGTACAGAAAAATTAAATGAGCATAGATTTTAAAAGATGTTTCATAAATTATATTTGACCTATTATCATAATGATTTAAGAACAGAATATTGAATGCAAAGCCTACAATCAACAATTCCAAGAAAACTTGATGTCTCTGTAAAAATGAAATTTTATATATTTGTATTTATAAATGTGCAGATTAAGAGATAAACTATAAAAGACAACTTTACTTCAGTCTTATGCAACGATAATCGTCAAAATACTAGATTTCTGATTTAATGGAGGTCAGCAGTATATATAGGTTCAGTTATTATTTTTCCTACGCAGTACAAGGAGTATACCCTAGTAACGGCAGTTTAAAATATCACTGTGTTTCAAAAGGCATTCTCAGGAATAAGTAAGAGTAAACTAAACAATAGTAAATAAGAACAAACTAAGTAACAGTAAGTAAGAGTAAACTAAAGAATAATAAGAGTCAATTAAATACTAATATAAGTGAGAATAAACTTATAGCGCTGAAGAATATGCTTTTGAACTGTGGTGTTGGAGAAGACTCTTGAGAGTCCCTTAGACTGCAAGGGGATCAAACCGATCAATTCTAAAGGAAATCAGTCCTGAATATGCATTGGAGGGACTGATGCTGAAGCTCCAATACTTTGGCCACCTGATGCAAAGAACGGACTCATTGGTAAAGACTCTGATAATGGGAAAGACTGAAGGCAGGAGAAGAAGGGGACAACAGAGGATGAGATGGATGGCATCACCGCCTCGATGGACATGAGTCTGAGCAAGCTCTGAGAGCTGGTGATGGACAAGGAGGCCTGGCATGCTGCAGTCTATGGGGCTGCAAAGAGTTGAACATGACTGAGCAACTGAAGTGAAGAATAAACTGAAGAATAATCCCAAAATTCTAAAAATACTTTCAAAATACAGTTTTGGAATAACTTCCTACTTCCTTTGATTACAGGTTTTATATTTCCTATGCAGAGCTGTCTGCTTAGCAAAGTAAAAAAATGAAATGTTTCTATTTCAGATTCCTTTTCCTTTTCAAAGGGAAGGAGAAAATGCTACCAAAGAGATGTTATTCATTTCTTACTCAGACAACTGGATATTTCTGCCCTTGTGAGGAAGTGACTTAATCTAAGGTTGTCCCTTAACAGAAAGACTTGCATGGCATGCTATATCATGTTAACAATAACTAAACAAATTAAACAGAAATGGAAGAACAGCTAACATTTTAACCATTATCAGTAAGACGGCAATCTACTCACACTTTCACAGTTTTTTCAATGTTTCTGATGCAGAAATCCAACGTGATCACAACTTCTGTCTTTTTGTGAACAGTTTCATTATAGTCATCTTTAACTAATTCTCTAAAAAATAATAATATTCCTATTAGTTTACCTAGGGAATTATTTGCTGTTGTCTTTCGCTAATTACACTGGTGTACTACCTTCTGTTCAGATAAACTTCTTAATAGTCTTGATATATTATGAAAGCCAATTACCTTTTTATTACTGAAAGCATCTCTGTAACACTTATTCAGGGCACAAACCATTACCAGGTCAATAATTTGGAAATCTAAGGCATTAAAATTACATTAAGAATAAAAATTAACCTTCAACCACACAAATAAGCTGAACAGCATCATATTTTATATCACCAGAATTAATTTTTACTGTTCATAGTAGACTACTGTCTGATTTATACTTTAAATCAATTAATATGATCTCTAAGGAAACATATAACGAGATAGTATATAACTGAAGAGCTTCTGATCTCTATCAAGTCAGCAAACTAAGGCCTGATGTCTGTTTCTGCTAAAGAGAGTATCCACATTTTTAAAGTTTGTAAAAACAAAATGAAAACAAAGTAAACTTGTGGCCCACGAAATCTAAAATATTTACTATTTGAAAAAATTTGCAAACAGTGGTCTACACGAAAAACTATCTTCTTATGACTTATTGAACCAAAAACTAGTAAGTAAAGAAATGAAAGGTTCACAGAGCTGTGACCTGGATAGAGAAGAGCAAGAGAAAACAAGAGCTGTTAGTAACAATGCTGTGATACTGAATGAAGTCAACATTTAGGTTTTTCTAGAAACCATTTAGTAAAAATAAATAGGCTTCTTAATGGAAAGAGAAAAGCATAGGTTTACAAATTGGGTATGTGAACACATAAAAAATATTAGAAGCATAAATGACAGGTTTAACACAAAGGTGACAGGAAAAAAAAAGAGGCTTATACTTTTTTCTTCTTAGAAAAAACAGCAGAACAAGAATGATGAAACACTTCATGTATGTTTTTGCGAGAGGGGAAGGACAGGTGTGAGGTGGGTATACATAAACTGTCACAAGCATTAAAGCCCAGAAGCACCATGAGCCCATCATTATGTGTCTATAAAATCTAAAAGCTTCAGATGACGCTGTATAGGACTAGAGGCATGATTTTTAAGAGACCATTCACTGTCCACTTCTGTGAGACGTATATACTCATCCACAAAACACTCCTGAGGGTCACGGGACCATGGCAGTGGAGGCATGAGTCCTAACTGCTGGGCCACTGGGGAAGGCCCATTTTTTCTTGATTTGTTTTAAAATTTAATTTTTAAAAATTTAAAAATTCAGATACTATTTGTCCTGTCTTATATTTTGTAGGAATAAAAGTAAAGAAAAAAAAAAGCTGCTAAATATTTTGTAAACTAAATGTGAAACAAATGTACTATAGTAAAAATCATTCACGTGACCCTACCTAGTCTCAAGAGGTAAAGTACCCATGAAGAGATGACCAGTTATTTACTGAGGCCTATGTGAAGATCAATTTTCAAATTCAAATCCATTACTTACATCAACCATCGTATCCCCTTTCGCATTAATTCCTGATAAAGCAGCAAGGTACTGGCAATTCTACAGGCATAACACACAACTCCTGCATTGCCTAATGAAATACAAAGTGTCAATATTTGGTGCTAGACTGTCGTATAGGGTAAGAAAAACTTTCACAGAAAAATTTTCAAACATTCCTATTTTTATCATTAAAAACAGGATAAAGCTACTAGCTCCTTAAAGCTAAGGACAGATATAACTGCAATAAACATTTCATCTTTAATACAATAATGGTAAACATGCATTGTTTCAATGGAGAACATTTTCTTATGAGTTCAAGAAAAGATATAATGAAGAGAGAATATGAGACAATTTGTAATGGCTAACAATCTAAATGACTAACTTCCTAAGCTATACAGGTGTATATAAAGATATACTTTTCTATTGCTTCCATTATTGATAATTTTAATTCAAATGTTTAAACAGTAATTTAACTAAATACTAACCTTAGCCATGCTGGCATCCCCATCTAAATCATAACGTGGATGTACTTTAGGGAGGGAAACTGAAATATGAAATAAAATAGTAAAAATCAGAAATTAAAATGCATTTTTTTTCCTTTATACATCAACCTCCAAATTAAACATTAACCTCTAAATTACCTTTCAATTAAACATTAGTGATAAAACTCTTTAATGTTCTTTCTCTGGTTTAAAAAAAAAAAAAAGCTCATTCTTTAACAAATTACTACCTGCAGTACTTCTAAGGAGTTTCACCTCTTTTTCTTAAATATATTTCAACATAACAAGTTCAATGCTTTTCTTTAAATCTAAATCAAATCCCAAAGATCTAAATAGAAATGTAAAAATCCAGGTAATTTTTTTTCACCATCAGAATTAATAATTTAAAAGACTCCAAAATACAGATCTAATTATTCTTCGATTCCAAAGCCTGAAGGGTCCTATTCACCCTGGAAACAATAAACATTTGTTGAAATTTATGATACAAAAGGTTATTCTGAGGTTTAGTAAAATACTAAGAGCAGAGAGCTACAGTAAAACATGTATGACAAAGTATTTTACCATTTTATAAACAAAATATTTACTGTCAAATCTTGTTACCTATGAGGATTTTAAATTTCACTACTACTCATTCAATTAACTTACAAATTTTAATATTTATAAAAGTTCCACATTAATGTCATCATTAATAACTTTATGAAGATGACAATCATTTTTATGGCTTTTTTCCCTTTGGCTGCGCTGTGTGTCTTGTGGGATCTTATTTCCCCAACCAGAGACAGAACCCAGGCCCTCAGCAGTGGGAATGTGGAGCTGTAACCGCTAGACCACAGGGAATTCCCAGTTTGTTGTTGTTTTTTAATGGCTAGTAAGAACAGTAAGAAAAATCCCAACTTACTTTTTTCATATATCAATCCTATGGTACTCAGAGGTTCCCGGCTTACTACAAAGATAGGGTTTTCCTCAGAAGTTTTAGGGAAATGCTGTGCCAGTCTTCCAGGTTCTAGAACTAAACGTCGTCCTTCATATATCAGCTCTTGATTTGAAGAAATAATTTTGGTTTGTTTATACACCAGTTCATGAAATACAGTAGCACTGTGTGAGAAAAATCGAAAAGGACAACATAATTGGGATAAAATAAGAGGTAACATTTTTTTTTTAAGCCAGTGCCATGACATCCATTTCTCAGTAAAACTTTAGATCGTGACCAGTCCACAGAAATGCTGCTTTGTTGATGTGGACACTATAAAGTCTACTAAACTAAAAATTTCACATAGTCTGTCGATATGGCAGTCAATTCCAAGACATTTTTGTGTCTGGACACCTATATTGGATATGTGCGATTCACAGGAATCAGTATTCCATAAACGGGAGCCAATGCAGAAGACAGTCTGAGGTCACCGACTAGAGTCAGAACAGCTGGGTTCAAATTTCAGCTTGTTTGCTTATCACTTACTTACCACCTTAAACTACCTAACTTCTCTGTGCTGTGCTTCTTTATCTACAGAATGGGAGTAACAGTCCTTACCGCACAGAACTGTTATGAGGACTAAGTGACTGAAATATGCAAGGAGCTGAGAACACCACTTACAACATGAGTGTGGAATA